>CAUYQG010033447.1:0-43294 GCA_963574415.1 Tarsius wallacei | reverse complement strand
CGTGCGCTACCACACCCAGCTAATTATTTTGATTTATTGTAGAGATGAGGTCTCACCAAGTTGCCCAGGTGGGTCTCGAACCCACGGGCTCAGGCAATCCACTCACCTCAGTCTCCCAAGGCGTGGGATTACAGGCTGAGCAGGTCGAGGCTGCGGTGGCCGAAAGCGGCCACTGCACTCCAGTCTGGGCGACAGAGTGAGACTGCAATTCAAAAAAAAAAAAAAAAAAAAAATTATATAAGGATGATTGATCTATTTGATAGTAACTACCATCAAAGTGTAGCACTTTTCTGCAGTTATATAATAAGGAAAACTTCCTTGAAACTGTGAAAAAGCTTCATGTGTTAACTGGCTGCTGAGAAAACTCTCCACCAAAAAAAAAAAAAAAGAAAAAAATTGAATAGGATTAACACCAACAAGGCATCTTTGTTTTATCTTTTGCTAATGTTACTTATCTAGGAAAAAGGTGGTTATATAAATAAAACAGTGAACTAGAAAAATAATGATTTAATGGCTTTAGTTATTGCATTTTTTTAAGTGGTTAATTAGGGAATTTGTAGTTGTTAGGAGATATATGGTTATATCACTGTTGACTAGCTGCCAGAAAGACTGAATGTTCTATTTTCAACATATCTCTCCTACAGAAGAATAGGCAAATTATAATGAAGCATGGTGGACAGCTTCCCAATGAACAGTTTGTTTGACTTGTCAGATTAAATAGGTTAGTGCAAGAAGGCAACATGAGAGCCAAGGTGTGTTATCTGACTTTCTACCTTAAAAATAGCCTTCACCTTTTAGTTAGTACCTTGGATGGCCAGATTCAAACCTGTATGTGGTACAAGTAATTTGGGTAATATTTTTATATTCTTCTTTGACATATTCTCTGATCTCTCTTAATTATCTTCTGCCAGATGATTGCCAGTTTTCACTGGGCTCCAGCCCTTGAGGAGAAATTATTGGTTCACTTAGTAAATGAGGTTTCTGGCCACAGATGTGCCAAGTGATTCAAGAAAAAGATATATCCAAATGTCAAATGAAACTTTTTTTCTTACTGAGTGAATTTGCATTACTTGAAAAATGTTGTCATAATTTTTTAAAAGTTAGATTTCTACCTTGGGGTTTATAGTATATGTAATTTTGTGAAGATTGAGCTAGCAAAAAAGGTCACAATCCTCAAGTTTTTGAAAATATATTGGGTGCTAAATGTTTTCTAAAAAACTATTATAGCATTTGATCTTTGCTAAGTTATGCACAATGTCATTTTATTTTACAGAATAAATTTTACTGTGATAGTCACAAGACAGCTGTATATTTTCTTGAGTCTTTAGTGTGGACCAGTCTGTTTATAATAGTTACTACAGAATCATGGGTCCAGTGTGTGTTCAGTCAACACTGTCATCTGAGGGAGGGCTCCTCTGCAGGGTCTGTGACTGCCATACATAGCTTTACCTGTGTCTACACATGCCCTTAAGATGGTTTCTGTTTTCTTCTTTGTTTTTCTAAAACTAATTTTCCAAAAAATTAGTAGGGTGAATTTCAGAATATTATATGAAATGCCAGAACAGTTGAAATCATCTCCATTTGTATAATTTTTTTTTTGGTACTTAAAGGGACATACCAGGTCCCAATAAAACAAGTTTTTTTCCTGTACCAAGGTACTAGAAAGAATAAACAAGAATAGCCAGAAGAACTGGGCACTTTGGGAGGCAGAGGCAAGAGGATTGCCTGCATCCACAGGTTCAAGACCTGCCTGGGCAACTTGGTGAGACCTCATCCCTACAATAAATAAAAAAATTAACTGGGCGTGGTGGTGCAAGCTTGTAGTTCTGGCTACTTGGAAGGCTGCGGTGGAAGGATCGCCTGAGCCCAGCAGGTCGAGGCTGCAGTGACTGTGAGCATGCCATTGCACTCCAGCCTGGGTGACAGAGTGAGACTCTGACTCAAAAAAAAGAAAAAAAAAAAGAATAGCCAGAAGAACCCTAGGAGAGAACAGTGGGGAAGGTGGGATAGCCCTACTGGATATTATAACACTATAAACAATATGGAGAAAGTCTAGGAATTTAGTTTATGATAAAGAAAGCATCTCATTGATGGGGAAAAGACTTAAAAAATGGTGTTGAGACAAGTGTGGTTAACCATATGGAAGAAATAAAATTGGATCTATTTTCACACTGTACACAGGATAAAACCTGAATGGATCAAAGACCCAATTGTAAAAATGAAACCCTCTTCATAAGTAGAAGAAAACATAGGTGGATTTCTGTGTAATTTAAGCGTGGGAAAACCTTTCCTAGGACTGAAAATCCAGAAGTAATAAAAAGAAAGTTTATATGTTTAACTAAAAGGAAGGATTTTGGATGACCAAAAAACAAAGTTCAAAGATAAATAGGAAACTGGCAAAAATATTTGCACTATTTATTATAAAGGACTAATTATAACCCTAGTATAATTTCTAAACTTTGAGAAGAACCTGAAGAACAGGCAAAATTTGTAAAGAGACAGTTCACAGAAAATAAAATGCAAGTGGCTCTTAAACATGAGACTATGCATAATAAATGCAAATTAAAACTACTGAGACACCTTTCTTACGTGTCAGACTGGAGAAAATCTAAGTTAGACAATGCACTCTGTTGATGAGACAGTGGGGAAACAGGCACTCTGAAAAGTGCAAATGCACGTGGTTGGGATCTGTTAATAACTAGCAAAATCAAATGTGAGTTTATCCTTCAACCTGGCAGTTCCATTTCTAAGAATTCATATGAGGGGCACTGGCAAGAATATGAAATGGTATGTATATGCACAAAAATCTTATGATAGCACTTTTTATAGCAGCTAAAGACTGGAAGCCACCCAAATCTCCATTGATGTGGGATTGATGTTAGAAACTGTGGTATATCCATACAATGGAATATTGCACAGCTGTTAAAAGGAATGAGGACTATTTCAGCATATTGTTTTGAGTCATCTGTGGAATAAAGAAAATGAAAACTGTAAAGTGCAGAGCAGGATGTATGGTGTGCTATCTGTTGTGTAACAGGAAGAGACACAAATATATAGATATTTATTTTCTTTAAAAATAAACAGTGGAAGAATTAGTTATACTAATAACTAGTAAAACAATTACCTCGGTAGTAGTGGTAGGATGCTGCACAAAGCAACTAGATCTATACCTTGTATAGCATTTGCTTTGGGACTCTATCAATGTTTTGTATGATTAAAATTTAAAAACAACAATTCTTGGAACTAAAACAAACTGACCAGTCTACCAAGTTAATGTGCCACACACAGAATTACTTCAGGTGACTTGAAAGCTCAGCATTTTGTCTGCACTTTTCTAATGGAATGAATCCTACAGATCAAAGAATTGCAAATAAATCTGAAACTGCATTCAGTAGTTTTGTTTTTAGCTGATATTTGTGTTGTCATTTAGGCATTTATATACTATGCAGTAAATATTTGCTGATGTCATTGGAATCAAGAGCAAATATTTCCAGCAGAAAAAAGACACAAGAATACAATCAAATAAAAACTCTGTAATTTTATATTTGAATTGGAAATGTCAGTGAAATCCTGTGATTTTTCTTCCTGAAAAATACGTATTGCATAGCTTTGTCCACTGAAAAGTATAGAGATAATCATAACTCAGTGGGAAGGCCCACCTTAGCACCCAAACTGTGCCACTAAAAGGAGCAGGGAGCCAGGCGTGGTGGCTCAAGCCTGTAATCCCAGCACTTTGGGAGGCCGAGGTGAGAGGATTTCCTGAGCTTGTAGGTTTGAGACCAGCCTGGGCAACTTGGCGAGATCTCATCTCTACAATAAAAAAAAAAATAGCCAGGCATGGTAGTGCACACCTATAGTTCCGGCTACTTGAAAGGCTGAGGCGGAAGGATCACCAGAGCCCAGCAGATCGACATCGGAGTGGCCCTGAGTGTACCACTGCGCTCCAGCCTGGGTGATGGAGTGAGACTCCCGACTCAAAAAAAAAAAAAAAGGAGCAGAGAAAGCACAAGATGAGTCTGGAATATCTTGTGTCAGCATACAAGGAAGCAATCAGAGTGAGATCATGTCAAAAGGACCCAGGAGCCAATGTGAAGGGCTTCCTCCCATTAACCGAAGATAAAACAATTTGAGCATCAGAAAGAATAATGGGTTGAAACATGAAATGTATGAACATCCATGAGGTCATAACGCTATTTTTAAAAAACTAATTGATCACCTTTGGAGGTTATTTAGAGCACAGATTCAATATTTTGAAAATGAAACATTTGTCCTAACTTCTTTGTGTATCAGATTAACCCAATAAGTGAAAGTTCGTAGCTAGATACCCAAGAAATGATAAGATTAGGAAATCCCCGTTTTTGCCACCTCTAATGAAATAACGGCTCTAGGCTGCTAAAGCATGAGGTGAAAAGTTGATGAGAAACATTTTATTGGATGGCTCAGGTTGATAACATCTGAACCCCGTGGTCAATCTTAGTAAATAAGGAACAATCAGATATTACATGCTTCTGTTGTGTTGCAATAGCAAGAACCCAATGCCAGCCGTGATTGCCCCAAACAAGCAAAGTTGAACCTGAATCAAATCAAGCCTCTACATCTAATGATAAATTTGTAAAAACATGGGAGATTGATGAACATCTTAAACATGCTAAATCCAGAAGATGGAAAGTTCCGTAGAATAAATAATCCAGTTTCTTCAACAAATTGAAGATGTAAAATAAAAGTGGTAGTGGGACTCAATGATTAAAGAAACTCCAAGGATCTTGTTTGGATCCTTATCTGAACAAAACAAACTTAAAAGTTACTTTTGAAGCAATTAGAGAAGAAAAGTTTAAGATGGACTGGGCGTTGGATAATACGAAGGAATTATTAATTTAGGGCAAAACAATGACATAGTGACTTTTTTTAAAAAGCTGTTACCTGGTATTATTCATGGTTGATAATATAACTGGATTTTACCAGAAAATACTCCAGGAAAAAAAAGGCAGTGGGCAGGAAATAGGTAAAATTAGCAGAGTTATGTCGATGCTGAGTGATAGATACATAGGTGCTTATGTAGGGTTTATTCTGTTTCTTCTGCCTTTATGCATGTTTAAGGATTTCCATAATAGAAATTTAAAGAATTAGAAGAGGAAAAGAGAGATTGGAGCATGCCAGTATAGACAACTTTTTCTAGGCATAAAGAAGGAACAGAAAGTAGGTCATAGCTGGAGAGGGAACCCAGCAGAACGAGGGGTGGAATGTGGTGCAGGAGAGCACAGCAGGGGTGATGGCTAAGGGCAAATTGGAACTCTCATGTGCCATCTGTGGACTGTAAGAGGTACAACCCCTTGGGTGAGTCATTTAGCAATACTGTGTATGACAAAATTACCACTTGTTTGCTCCACAGTAATTTTGCTTCTATCCTGCAAATACACCAGCTCCAATATGCAAAGACACTCACAAGATGTTCATTGCAATATTGTAATATTAGATAGAAGTTATGAGTCAAATACATGACTGATTAAATTGTACTACATTCATACCCTGGAATTTTATGCAGCCTTGAAAATGAGGCAGATCTATATGTAAGTGGCAATGTGGTATATTTCCAAGATATCTTTAATGAAAAACCAAAACACAGAATATTTCACATATATTCATATACATGTAAATATATACATGCATACAGAATAGTGTATGTCTATGGTGTTACTTACACATGCTCATATATATAGATATTTTGGGGAGGATAGATTTGAATGTGATTTTGTCAGCAATGGTTAGCTTTGGAGAGGGACAGTTCTTTCTGTTGTGTATACTTTTGTAAATTTAGGATTCTTGTACATTCATTATGTTTTAATAAAAACTTTGTAAAATCTAGAAAAAAATTGGGTTAGTATGAAATAGTTAAAAAAATTACTAGGCTTTGCTGTTTTCTGTGTGAATGTGCAGATCCAGATTAGGGGATCAGTTGTTCAGTGTAGGGAAGTCTGTAATCTCAAAATTGAGCCATACAGTTATTACTGTTCTGTGCCTGTTTTCCCCAGCTGAGAAACAGTCCCAACACAAAACTGTCCTTTTCATTTGTCCTTTTGCTTCTGCTTGCTGAAAGGGCAGCTGAATTCGAATGTATATATTTCTCTATAGCTCTGTTACGCTGCACCTGTCTCTCCGTATCTCATGTGCATCACTGTATCTCTCCTGCTGTTTACTCCAAAAACACTCCTTAAAATGCTTTTAAATGTTAGGTTAGGATAGTTAGAATTCATTTGTCTGTTTTCTGGCTGTAGCCTGGCTTTCCGATTAATTAGATTAGCTCCCAGATTTAAAATTTGAAAACATTCTTTTTTTTTTTTTTTGGAGTTGGAGTCTCTGTTGCCCAGGCTGGCCAAGTAGCTGGAACCACATGTGTGTGCCACCATGCCAGGCTAATTTTTTTATTTATTGTAGAGACGAGGTCTCACCAACTTGCCCAGGCTGGTCTCAAATCCCTGGACTCAGGCAGTCCTCTTGCCTTGGCTCCCCAGAGTACTGGGATTATAGGCTTGAGCCACTGTGCCTGGCCTTAACAATATTCTTATCAGGTGGTTTTCTAAGTGACAAAGGTAAGAAATCTTATTCTACTAGATATTTGAATCCTAAAAGTATTTTCTACATATTCACTTAAGGCTTAAAATATTTCCATGAAGTGCCCACTAATTGCTTGAAAATTTAGAATAACCCAAGCCTACTTTTAAAAAATTGAAATGTTGTGTTCATTTGAGAGAAAGGTCACTTGGCTGACAGATGCGAAGGCTGAGAGTTCTTACTCTGGTTTGCCACATTGTATGATTTTGGACACTTGTCATGGAGACAGGTATGAAAAACTGAATGACCTATTTCCCCCTTGGTAAAAACAGACATATTAGTCACAAAGACCAAGGTGAGGGATAAGTGCATTGTTTTGCCATGTGCATTATGAGCTGTCTTCTAGTTTTCAGCTTATGAATGTTTTTAAAATTGTAAGTTACAGTAATGGAAACAAATGTTGAGATCAAGATTTCAGATGAGAACAACCGTAGTTCACCTTCCTGTATTACACCAACCAGCTTACTGTATTTCTGTTGGGACTTATAAAAACCTCAATGGATATTTAATGTATGTTTGTTCAAGATTTGAACTGTGTTCCATGGGGTAGGGGGGATTCAGGGTTCGGGGTTATGAAGAGTAAAATATGGCAGAGAAAGGAGGCCAAACATTGAGGACACCACCTCAATGAAAGGGCTTGTTTCTCCTGCTGACTACCGGCAGGAGGCTGCTGAGGCACGGCTGTCCTGCCTCTGTGTGGCTTCCTTCCATACCAGAGTTTTCAGTGATGAGCTGAAGAAGTGAAGGCTCTCTCTGTGCCACAGGATGACCTCTCAGCATGATGACCTGCCAGCATCAAAGATGCCAGCAGCTGACACATCTTCCTTGGCAGCCAAAGAGTACCACACCCTCAAGCATGGCCTGTTTCGGCAAATATCTGAGCGTGAGGTGTGGGCTGCGCCAACTGTCACAGCGTCAGGGCTCAAACTCTAGTGTGCCTTAGAGTCATCAAGGCTGCTTGTTACAAATACAGAGTTGAGGCACTACCCCCAAGAGATTCTAATTCTGCCCGGGAATCTACACTCTTAAGAAGCACCCTCCTCCCCAACATCTGATATAGGGTGTGTTGAATTTTTTGTTGTTTATCAGACAGTTCATTTGGTTGGATTCAGACTACATGCTGTGTCTTGGTGGCAGCTGAAATCTCAGTGTAGTTATTTTATCCTTCACTGGAGTCTGTCCCATACAGGCAGGAAGAAATATGGGGAGAGATTATATTCAGACTTCGGGGCTCCCCTCTCTGGGTCTCCTTTCCAGGACTCTTTGTCACTTGCAGTGCCTGTGGGTGCTCTGAATTCTGTCCTCTGGTTCTTGAAGCCAGAAGCACTGCTGGTTTTCTACCAGAGTTCTCTCCTCCCCACCTCACAACCCTTTGTTGTAGCCCTTCTTCGGACTAAAGGCTGTAAAAATGCTGTTATCTATTACTGGAAGTGTCAACTCCCTTTCTTGTTTGCTTGTGTTTATGCTCTAGCATCTTCAGGTTGTTTCTTGACGGTGTCTAATGTTAGTTATTGGCAGGTGGGTTGGTCCCCAGTAGGATCTTACTCCTCTGTGCTGGAAGTGGATATCCTGTATCAAACTTTAAGACTCTCTCTTGTATCCCTTGAGACTTGGCTAGATAGAAGCTTGCCACAATGAAAGAATGCTTGCATTTTCTGTAACTTACCATCAGCCTACAGCGACCACATCTAGCCATTTATAGGTATGTTACTTTACTCTAGAGATGTGAATGAGAATTAGCCAATGCTGGAAAAGTGATCAGGTATTTGCACTGCTTTTAGAGAATGGGCGCCTAAACTTAGCCGTAATGAAAATGTAGTTTACAGTCAACATCTTGTCTGGAAAACACCGTTTCTGTCTCATCTCTAAACAGCTTCCTTTTAGGCCTTTTATCTAGCTTTTGCTGGCGCCACAGGCCCTGCTTACCTTACCCACCAGTGGCTCCAGAAACTTGCAACATTTTATCAGTCCATTGTTCCTGAGTCCTCTGCCCTTTCTGGGGTTGTATTTTTCATATATATGGTTGGAGCCATGCTGGTTCCTCGTAATCTAATAGCCCAATGCTGGACTGTAAAGTTTTTACTGTGTCAACAAAAGCAAAATGGTTAAATTCTTGAAAAATGCCAAATTCTCTTAAATTGGGAAAATTAGCAGTGTTCTAACAACTTCAGAAAGTAAAGTATCCTAATATTCTGAATCACCCAAATCCCAAGGGCACCAACTACAGGAAAAGATTGATGAAAAAGTAGAAGGCAGAAGCACTCTTAGTGATGAATATTTTTAAACTTCTGCATTGCTGTTGAAAACTCTTCATGGTTCCCTGAAACTAACCCATAAATAACCCTAAGAGGTGATGATGCTCCTGATAGCATTTCCTCCACACCTTCACTCCAATATTGCTAGAGAAGGAATCTGAAAATAATGAGATGACATTGATGAGGGGTTTATTCACTACTCAGAAACTAGGGAAGTAGGAACTAGAATTTTGAGAATCACTGTCCTGTGCCCTATAAATTGCTGCTCTGAGACCTGCTTCATTGTTCATTCATCTTTGACCTGTCAGGACAGGAGCTAACCATTAAGTAAGCCAGGTGTCACACACATACCTATTGAGCAACCTGTACTCTCCGAGATAACATCTGAGAGCAAAAGAAGAAGGAGTAAGGTCTGAGTGCCCAAAGTGGATGCCACTAAGCCTTAGCATAAACCTTATGCACTTTCTGGTTGTCAGGAAGATTCAGAGGCCCACCCTCAGCATTGGAGCAATGGGTGTTCTCAGTGTACTTCCAAAATGCTCGTGTAATCTAAGCAGGAAACTGGGTGAGTTGGATTCCCATTAGAGTAAGGATTTCTTGGTTCCTGATGTGTTTGCTGCAAGAGAGACTGAACAGCAAGGAACAAGGCAGAATAAGCTGGTTCATTCATTTGAAAATAGGAACTTTTAATGTTTTCATGTCAACTCTAACTGTGATGGCCTCAGACAGAGATCCCAAGAGATCCACTCGTGGAGAGTGGTAGTTCCCCTCCCTGAAAATGTCAGGGCTAAAGAGGCCCAGCAGGTGTGACCTCACCATAAGTTTGGCAGAGAATAAGGGATCAGGAGCCTGGTGTGTAAGAGCTGGGAAGAAGGTGATCTCAGGTGACTGGAGGACAGTGGTATCGTTCATCTGGATGACAACAGGGAAGGCGGTGTACTTACTTCAACAAAAGGTGTCACAAGTATTTCATCTTTACTATCTGTTCCATGTACCTCATAAGATTTTGGATTTATGTATTTATGGGGGAGAGTGAGGGATAGAACCAGATATATTGGCAACGTATCTCTAAAAACCATCTCCAGTTTACTGAGGAGGAAAATGAAGCCCAGAGAGGTCAAGTGACTTGCCTCACATCACACAGCTAATGAGCCAGAACATCAGCCAGAACATTGGAACCAAAATAGTCTTCGTCCCTTTAGAGTTCTTCTCATTTGGATTCTTTCTCCACAGTGTTGCCAAATATTATAAATAATATTGTAGGGTTGGCCTGCCATGTGTTAAAGTGGATAGCATCTTTGTGGGAAATCACAGGCAACAATAAAGGTAGATAATTTGATTGTCTAGCCAAGTTTTGACTGAGATCTCATAAAGCTGCCAGTGCCTTAAAAGGCAGAATTCATATGTTTGGAATGATTACAAGTTGCTCTATGACAGAAGGTGCTCAAATAAATGTTATAAGAGTATAGGAAAGCACTGTATTCCATGCTACATAGGCTCCAGTAAAAAAAATGAGGAAGGTGTAGCCTCCATTCTACTGGGTCATAAGCTGTTGAGAGCCTGTTCCTGCTTGTGGTTCCTTTGTGTACTTTTGTTAACTCTGCTGCAAGCAAGGTAAAACGTATCATGGCAGAGAGAGAGCGATCACATCTGGCCTGGGAGATCAGGAGAGCTGAAGTGGGAAGTGACGTTTGAGATGAGATATTGAAAAGGTAGTGGTTACATTCTTTTCATTTTTTATAAGAAATAACATTTATGGAACACTTACTGCATGCTTTGAACTTTGCAACATTACATTTGTGGAACACTTATTGCATGCTTTGAGCTTTGCAACGTTATTTCATTTAATCCTTCTAACAAGCCGGTGGGAAAGTAACGCGTATTTCACAGAGGAGGAACCCGGAGGCTCAGAGAGCTAACCTGTTGGAGCAGATGCTGTTTGGTGCCCTGCCCACCTGGCTTTTGCTGGGCCAGCTTCTGTGGGCATGGCTGCCAACTGGTTCACACCGACCTTGCTCATGAGGACTGCTCTTGGCTGACGGTAGCATCCTTTTCTGAAGATGTAACCTGGAAGGTAAAGTCAAGGAAACCTCATGGTTGACAAAGAGGTAGACAGCGAGTGAGAGACATGAATATTGGATTTGCTGGATCTGTCTTCCATCTAACAGACATTTCAGAAAGTGAGACTTTTAAAAATTGTAATGGGGAATAGAAAATAATCCGTTTTTAAAAGTGAATTTCCTTGAGGTCCCCTAAGGTGGCGAACAGCAATAGCCGGAGAAAGGTCACACACACATACCCCCTAGAGCAATTTCAGCCTCTTAAGGATGCCATGGATCCTTGACTGAAGCCAAAGAGAAAATTCTCCAAATTTCCAGAGGGAGATGTACAAAGTTTCAGCAATCAGACTGGCACCTGATTGCTCGTCTTCCAAATGGGAACTATCTATACATTTCTACATTTTCTGAATGAAAATGATTTTGAGTCTAGAATTCTGTCTTTAGTTTACTGTCATTAAGAGTCAGAGCAAGCTGGGCTCAGTGGCTCAGCCTGTAATACCATGCTTTGGGAGGCTGAGGTGAGTGGATTGCCTGAGCCCGCGGGTTCGAGACCTGCCTGGGCAACTTGGCAAGACCTCATCTCTACAATAAATAAAAAAATTAGCCGGGCGTGGTAGCGTGTGCCTGTAGTTCCAGCTACTTGGAAGGCTGAGGCGGAAAGATCGCTGGAGCCCAGCAGGCCAAGGCTGCGGTGGCCGGGAGCGTGCCACTGCACTCCAGTCTGGGTGACAGAGTGAGACTCCAACTCAAAAAAAAAAAAAGTCAGAGCAAAATAATAGTGTTCTTGGACATACAAAAACCCAGACAAGACTGCATATTATTTTGAGGGCCCAGTGCAAAATGAAAACATGGGGCCCCTTGTTCAAAAATTATAAGAATTCCAAGATGGCAACTGCAGAGCATTAAAACAAGTGTGGGGCCCCTCTGAATGCAGACCTGTGTGGACCACATGCCCAGAAAGCTGAGAAAGCCCACCACCCATGAACTCTTCCTGGAAAAAAGAAAAATTACTTCAAAAAAGAGGTGGGTGAGGGGGAAAAAAAAAACAAAGCAAAAAGCAATCCTAGTAAAACTTATAAAAATTATTGTCTTAACTATAATATTTGTTATAAAGCCGAAAGTAGTGATTTTTAGAATACTGTTAAGAATAGAGGGAAAATTATTTTAAAATCATACATTAAAATTCTGTACATTGAAATTTGATAACTTCAGCACATAAGAGACGAGTTAGGGGTAAGAGAAAAGTAAAAAGCATGCTTAATGATTTGTGTATTTAGTACCCGTTTTGGGTACTAAATAATCAGAACAAAATGTGTTTTTTTAATTGACTTTAAATATTTAAAAGTAAGCACGATATTTAAAGGTAACACCAAATTAGTGACTTAAAACAACACACATCTATTAGCTCACAGTTTCTGTGGGTCAAGAATCCCGGCATGGCTGAGCTGGGCCTTCTGCTTCGGGATCTCTGCAAGACTGCCAGGGTTGGGGGTGCTCACTGAGTGAGGCAGGACTTCTTTCCAAGCTCACGTTATTGGTGGGAATCAGCTGCTTCCAGCCTGATGCATTGAGGGCCTCAGGTCTAGCTGGCTGTCAGCTGAAGGCCTTTTGTTTGTTGCCATGAACCTCCCCAACCTGGTCACTTCCTTTCGTCACAGCGCGTTAACTGAGAAGGTAGTAGCGAGTCTGCTAACAACACAAGAGACCGTCTTGTGTAATCACGGAAGTGACAGCCCATAGCCTTTGCTGGATTCTCGTGGTTAGAAGGAAGTCACGGGTGTCATCACACTTAGGGGCCAGGGAACGCACAAGGATGTGAACACAGGTGGCAGGGATCATGAGGCCATCCTAGAGCTTACCACCACATTCCTCAGTCCAGTCTGTCAATCTGGGAGACTTGGTCATGCACCTGACTTTTATAAAGCCTCACCCGCTCTCCCCACAGTTGACAAAGGAAGTGTCTTGCCCACAAGTGTCTGTACCTGGTTTGGGTTTTAAGTACATCCATATAATCAGTCACTATTTGTGGAATGAACATATCAATGGTTGTAAATGAAAGCAGTTTTGAAAACAGAGTTTGGCACCACTAACAGGTTGCTTTTAATTTGCATTATAAAATGGATTTGACAGCTCTGCATATTGAAAGGTCAAAATGTCGTGCTGTGAAAGATAAAACAAGAGCTTAAACATTCCAGAGCAAAATTTTCCACAGGATGCCCTTGTATTTGCCTTTCACATCTGGACAGTTGTCATAGTCCTGCCATCTGCAGCCATTTACATTTGAATCACATTTCTCTCTCTCTCGAGGAGTAAATATAGTACAGTATTTCCTTTTAAATGTCCTTTACTCAAAGAGAACAACATATTTGGGGTACAAATTTCCAAACCATACTGGCATAAATTGTAAAGTCAGTGTGCAAATGGGTGGTGACTGCATCACTTTAGCCCCCTCAGTTAATGTCTATAAGATGATATTGAGAAGTGATTCATTGACACTTTTAACTATTTTTTCATGGCCCAAGAATCAGCCAGTGCTCATTCTGCAAAGCCACGTCTGAGAGTCTGAAGTCTAGATTCTTGTCCCAGCTCTCCCTCAGATGAGCTGAGTGGTCTTGGCAAGTCAGCTTCCTTGTGTACACCAGTTTTCTTGTCTGTGGAATAATGGGTTTGGATGAATCCACCCCTCTGCCATGTGCGTTCTGGTGACCATGAAATGCTGGTGGATGCCTCGGTGCTCTGTACTGGGCTGGGGCAACCACCCCCAACTGTTAGGAAGGTGACTTCCAGTGGCTCATATCTGGCTCCTTCTCAGGAGAATCGCCCTTGGCCAAACAGGAGCTTCGTCACCTGAGAGATTACACCCCTGCATTCAATGACTGACTGATACGTGGATGCAGAAAGCCTGCTTCCTTGCCTTCGGGTGTGACCCAGTCTGTGGTACAAGTCAGGTTTCTGAGTGCCTGTGGGCTCCAGGTGAAACTACATCCTTACTTAGCTCTTTCCCCCATTCCATTCTCTTTATCTTTCTCTTCTTTCTCCCCTTTCTCCTGAGTGCCCCCAAACCCCAATATGCAAGAATTTTTGTCTCAGGCTCTGCTACTAGGGACTTTGATCCAAGAAGGCCACCTTAGAGGGGAGGGCTTATAGGTGTGTGATTTCCTGAATTTTCCTCAGCACTTAAGGGCATCATGAAAATGGAAGATGAGGTGTCAAAACAGAGAGGAAGCCTTTAGCTAAAGCACTGGGCATATTTAAGTAAATCCACATCCTTAGTTTACAGAAAACTTAGTTTCTATTTGGAGTGATGGTGGGACCTCAGAGTGAAAACACTTTCTCAGGCCTGGGTCAGAGTGAGTACTCAGTGAATAACTATTGAACTGAAGTTGAATTTCTAAAAAGGGGCCTAGAATTCTTGTAAGGTACTTGGTTGTAGGAGGGAGGAATTTGAGAGGCACGAAGGAGAGAGGAGAGAGAGTGTAAAGAGAAGTCTGGTATTCCCTGACTGAGGACTCATGCTGTCCTAGCTCCTCTAGGAAGCATAAAGGAGATGAGAACCAGCAGAAGGCAATGATCTGAGAGACCATCTCAGCGCATATGTCTAGACTGCAGGTACTAGCCCTTCAGGGCATACTGGAAGGTTTGGAACCCCCTCTTCTGTACCACCAGGCTCTCACCAAATTGGTAAGCTCGAAGGAGGAGGCAACTCCCTGCTCTAAGCAACTCTTCTGGGTCCAGCTACCCTGCCTTTTTAGGTGCTTGGGGGAGCAGGAGCAGGTGACAGTCTCCTTGGGCCCACAGGAACAAGGCAGAGCTTCACTAACTTGGGGTTCTGTGTGCTGGGGTTTGTGATTCACAAACACTCTGGTCCCTTCCTGCCTCTTTGTCCATACCTAGCCTTCTAGGTGGTTCTTCTTCCACCTGACTTTTAGACTTGTAGTTATTTTGTGTCTTCTTGTCCCCTTGCCACTGGGTGGTCAGGGAGAGCTGAAGGGTTCATCCTGGAGTTTTCAGAACAAGGGATAGGAGTCATGGCAGCAAGTTGCGATGCTAGAACAAAGAACAGAAGTCTCCAACCCCACTCCAGCCCTGGGCCCTAGATGGACTTTAGGTCAGCTGTGGTCAGCGAAGGGCACATGCCTACCTCCTAACTGGCAGCCTCTCCTGGTTGGTTTTCCATGAAGAGCCCCACAGGCAGAGGCTCATCACCCAAAGAAAGGTGACACAGGCTGAGGGAGGCAGGGCCTGGAGTAGGAAATACGGTCTCCTAGGCGTGGTCACTCCTTCAGAGGCCTTTCCAGAGTGAGATTTGGTCTTCAAACCCTAAACCAGAGCTTTGGGAAGGCCCTTATGACACAAAATTTCCATCAGAAGTGCCTTGCCCATCTCCTAAGCCTATCAGGAATCCTTATGCTCACAATAACTCACATTCTTATGCAGGGTGTCAGTTAGTTTTCTTGGTTGGGGTGGTGGGATGGGAAAAAGGTTTAATGGCAAGTTGGGGGATAGGAAAGGATAGAGGAAGAAGGCAAAGGAGACTAAGCTAACGATCATTGAGTGGGTGACAGCTGCCTGTCACATGCATTCTTTCTTAGGACCCCTCTCCTCTGACCCTCTCAACAACATCAGGAGTCAGAAATCTCCTCTCAGACCTCAGTTTCTTCACATATAAAATATGCTTAGTAACTAGCTGAAGGTTTCATTTTACTGATCCTCACAACATCTCATGAGGTAGGTGCCATGACCAGCCCCATGAAAGGGTAGAGCCTTGGGAGGTCAAGTCATTTGCAAAGAGATGGACTGAGAGCACAAATATAGGTGTGTCTGACCTGCCTGGGGATATTGGAGCATTGGAGAGGCCCAGCAGGAGAAGGTCCCAGGCCAGGTGGGGGCTTTGGGCATGTGCAGAAAGGAATAAAGATGCTGAATACCTTCCATGTAGACCTGCGGTTGGTCCGCATTTTCTGTAAAAGACCAATAACAAGCATTTTAGGCTTTGCAGGCCATATGGTCTCTAGTGGAACAACTCCACTCTGCTGTGTTAGTGTAAAAGCAGCCCTAAGATGTAAATGGGTAGGTGTGGCTGTTTGCTGATAAAACTTTACTTATAAAACCAGGTGGCCAGCCTGAGGGCCATAGGCCAAGTTTTCTGACCCATGATTTAGAGACACATGACAAGGTAGATCAGGAGGGTTCAGGGTGACAAGAAGTGAGAAGGATTGGGGTTATCAGGGCACTGTTTCATTTATCTCAGCATGTGTTAATGGGGCTCCTCTGGAATGGTGCAGTGCACAGACTGCACAACCATACATTGTAGTCCTGAGGGCAAGATAAGAAGCAAACAAGTTTCACAATCTAGACTGTCCTGTCTGGAAGTGGTTACATAGGCCAGGCCTAAACAGGACTCTGCTCTTTGGTGAGGTGACTGATTGTGAAAGGGCTTCAGGAAAGAAAATGGAAGCGTCACTTGCCTGCACGAAAGTATCACACTTCCAGTATAATCAGGTTCTCAGTGGTTGTCAGAAGGATGCAACGTCATGTGATATCCTGTTAAGAAAACAGACTTACCTGGCGACCTGGCTCCATGGAATTTGGCCTCCCTGCTTTGTGGGATTTATCCATCTCTGCTTCACTGTAGAAGCAGGGCATGGCTGGGTCTGGCATTACATAATAAAAACCGTCGTGGCGCAGAACCACATATCGAAGAATGGAGTAGCTACAATCTGAGGTTCCCAGAGCGGTGGGAAACACAGTTCTGCAGAAAAGCTGCTCCCATGGATCAAGGGCAGGACAAAGTGCAGAAAAGAGATTGAAGCAGGTGCTACGTTCAATGAATCTGATCAGGACTTGGGAAAGGAAAATGGAAGATCCATTTATCTGATGAGCTCCAGGCTGTTGGCAAAACCCAGCATCAGATGTTCTGCTCTGGACGGGGAGCTTGTCCAGCAAATGTGGGGATAGGAACTGGGCGCTAAATGGGGCAAGGCTAGGCTGGAGAAATGGACTTGGAGCCAGAAAGGGAAGTGTTAGTGAGAGCCCAGGGAGGTACCAGTGGGAGATGTCAAAAGCCACTGCTCTGCTGGGTCATGAGCATCATCACCTGGGAGATACCCAGGCATCTCTATGTGCTGCTTTTTAAATTCCTGATTGTCTTGGCTGTGGAGCTGGGGACCCATTACACCACAATAGCACTCCCACTGCTCACCCAGAAATTCAGCTCCAGCGAACCTCTCATCTCTTTTTTTGACTCCAGGTCCAAGGGGTGTCCTGCTCAGGAACTGTGCTCTTAGGAGTTGGATGAGTTGCTCAGGAAAGTTTATGAAATAAATATCACCAGGGAAAGGTAACTAAACATAATTTTCCAAAATAATATTTCCAGAAAAAGAAGCCCTTTCACAGGTGCTGAGACCTGTTTAGGTGGTCTGCTCTCTGGAGGCCCTGGATTGAAGGTTTCCAAAACTGGTAAGGTAGCAGAATAACCTTTGGGATCTTGTTAAAACTTGAGAGGCCCAGTCTACTGAATTAGACTCTCTTGGTCGAAGGCCAAGAATCTGTATCTGACAAGTTTCCTGGGTGATTTGGATGTACAGCCTGGTTTGGGAGCCCTGTCTGAGGACCTCCCAAGACTTCTGTTAGCCCTACAGCAGAAGAAGAGTGACTGCCCCAAATTGTGCCCAGTCTTTACTTCTGCAGGCCTTTTTGCCTGACTGTGCCCAGAGAGGGAGACAGGGAGTTCAGATTAGGACGTGGTTTCTGCCTTCACAAGCCTCAGTGCAGTGCTTAAATCATGGCACCAGCTATCATGCCCCTCCACAGTCATATGTAGATTGTCAAAGAAACCAGCCCTCAAATGGCATAAATATGGTGAAGCAAAAGAGTGTTTAAGAGTTGTCCTGGGCTGGGCTCGATAGCTCAGCCTGTAATCCCAGCACTTTGGGAGGCCGAGGCGAGTGGATTGCCGGAGCCCGCGGGTTTGAGACCCGCCTGGGCAGGCGAAACCTCATCTCTACAATAAATCAAAAAAATTAGCCGGGCGTGGTAGCGCATGCCTGTAGTTCCAGCTACTTGGAAGGCTGAGCGGAAGGATCGCCGGAGCCCAGCAGGTCGAGGCATTGCTTGTTTCTATCTGCATGTGTTTTGAAATCTATCGGTGAAGCCATAAAGTATATAGAGAAAGAGATAGGAAAGAAAATTAAAGTTTCAAATGGAAAAATAAGGAAATAGGCAATGTGCAGTGAATATGATGATCTATTAAGAAGCACGCAAGGCTAAGATAGTTGCAGTCCATATTCTAGTGATCAATGCTGAAGACATAAGAAATACCTAACTAGACATGCAAACTAGAAATACATTTTAGGTTAAAATAAAAATCTGTGGTAATGGAAAGAGAGGATTAGGTCTACAACTCACTCAGGTGGAGCACTTTTTAAAAATCAAAGTTATAGGACTATTCAGTGTTTGGCAAAATTATCCAGTGAAACCATCTGGGCCTGGATATTTCTTTTTTGGGAGCTTTTTAATTACAAATTCAACTTCTTTAATGGTTGAATAATCCTATAACCATTAAAGAAATTAAATTCAGATTTTAAAAATCTCCTGAAGAATAAATCTCTTCTAGTTTCAGCTCTGACATGTAAATAATTTAGAAACGGTTACTCCCAAACTCAAACAAGAAAAAAGCCAGAAAACCCAAAAAATCAATGAGTTTCTTGAATTCATCCAAGAAATGAGCTTACAGGACCAATTGCCACCTCAAAATCTGGAGAGACAGACAAGTCCAAAGAATCACAGCCGAGATCGGCTTCCCTGAAGCAGAAGCCACTGGACCCTTGAGCTGGTAGGAATATTACATGGTGACTGTAATAAACTGCTCGAGGTTGAATGTGAACAAACATGAGCGTGAGAAGCTCCCAGGGGTTTCAGTTTTAGGGGGGTCCATACTTCTGTGGGTTTTACTTCTAGGAACCCCACCAAGATCTCAGGATGAAGAATCAAGGAAGAGCCCCTCCTGGCATGAGGAGGGGAAAAGTAACTATTGTGGAATACACCCAGAGTGTTCTCCACAACAAAGGCCAGGTGTGATGGCTCACACCTGTACTCCTAGCACTTTGGGAGGCAGAGGTGAAAGAATTGCTTGAGCCTACGGATTGGAGCCTAACCTGGGCAACATGGTGAGACCTCGTCTCTACAATAAATAAAAAAAATTAGCTGGGCGTGGTGGCACACCCCTGTAGTCCAGCTACTTGGAAGGCTGAGGTGGAAGGATTGCCTGAGCCCAGCAGGTGGAGGCTGCAGTGGCTGTGAGCGTGCAACTGCACTCTAGCCTGGGTGACAGTGAGACTCCGACTCAAAACAAAAGCGAAAACAAAGCAAAGGCCTACTCTCCAGGGCAGAAGACTTCACCAGAGCCTTCTCTCACCTGAGGGAAAGGGCAGTTCCCTAACTCCAGCACACACTAGCCTTCCAGACTCACCTAAGGGCTTAAGAGCAGTGTGGGTGGTCATTAAAAAACATTTGTGGTTTAGCCGGGAGTGGTAGCTCACGCCTGTAGTTCCAGCTCCTTGGAAGGCTGAGGCGGAAGTGTCGCCAGAGCCCAAAAGGTAGAGGCTGTGCACTCCACTCTGGGCGACAGAGCGAGACTCCAACTCAAAAAAAAAAGATTTGTGGGTCAACCCTCCCAGGTCCCCTCCCAACGTGGGAGCTTCTCTGTCCTCCCAATAAATCCTCCTTTAAAAAAACAAAAACAAAAAAACACTTGTAGGCCAGGCCCGGTGGCTCAAGCCTGCAATCCCAGGACTTTGGGAGGCTGAGGCAAGAGGATTGCCTGAGCCTGGGGGTTGGAGACCAACCTGGGTAACTTGGTGAGACTTCATCTCTACGGTAAATAAAAAATCAGCCAAACGTGGTAATACATATCTGTAGTTCCAGCTACTTGGAATGCTGAAGAGGATCACGTGAGCCAGGCAGGTGGAGGCTGCGGTGGCTGTCAGCATGCCACCACATTCCAACCTGGGCAATAGTGAGACTCCAACAAAAAAAAAACAAACCAAAAACAACAACAACAAACACTTGTGAAAGTTGCTTCTCATTGTCCTGGCCCACTATAAAAGACTGATATTTAGGCATAAGAGTATAGAATGTGTCCCCTCTCCAACACAGTTCCAGTAGAGATGTAAGGGAGTGTGAGAATCATTAACCTGGTGTAGTCCAGAGTGAATGGATTGAGGCTGGTCAGATTTCTGTGCTTGAGAATTGGAAGTGCAGAACTGAAAGAATGATACAGTTAACCAAAGCTGAAGGTGAAAGAAGCCAAGGGGTAGGATGGGGGCCTTGAAGGGTCATGTGGACCCCTCAAGTTACAAGTAAAGAAGAGTCCTTGTATAGACTAGAGAAGAGAGGAGTGGGGAGTTTTGAACATAATATGCTCAGAGGCCAGAACAGATTCAGGGAGAGGCCAAGTCCTGTTGGTGGCAGAATGGTGGTGTGAAGAGGCGGGCTTTTGTTGCTGAGGTGCCTGGCGCTCCCCTGACTGCAAGAGGTCTGAGTGGATTCCAGGTCTCAGGGACACTGGTCTTCCCTGGTCCCAAGGGGTGCTTATTATTGTAATGACATTCTTAAAACACACGCCTGCGCTCTTGCACGTGCTCTCTCTCTCAAGGAAATTCAAGCCAAACTCTGAAGTTTTGGTGAAAGAAGTGGCATGTCCAATTTTGGAAAGATTGATTTTGAGATGTCTCCTTATGCAGACACCCAGGAGGCAGTTGATCTGAAACTAAGGAGAGTCACAGGCTAGATATCAAGACGTGGGCATCATTAGAAAGAGGGTGGCAGGCCGGGCTCGGTGGCTCAGCCTGTAATCCCGCGCCTTGGGAGGCTGAGGTGAGTGGATTGCCTGAGCCCGCGGGTTCGAGACCCGCCTGGGCAAGCGAGACCTCATCTCTACAATAAAAAAAAAAAAAAAAAAAGTTAGCCAGGCATGGTAGCGCGCGCCTGTAGTTCCAGCTACTCGGAAGGCTGAGGCAGAAGGATCGCCGGAGCCCAGCGGGTCAAGGCTGCGGTGGCCGGGAGCGGCCACTGCACTCCAGTCTGGGCGACAGAGTGAGACTCCAACTCAAAAAAAAAAAAAAAAAAAGAAGGTGGCAGTTACAGCAGGAGGGAAGATCACTGCTCAGTGAATGATGTGGGGGGTGGGGGAAGGAGAGCTGAGGCCCAGGCCTCAGCCCTGGGGAGCCGTCAGTCCTTAGATGGCCAGCTTTGGAAGTGGTGAGAGCAATGGAGATGGAAAAGTGTTATTCAGAGAGGCAGGAGAACTGGGAGAGAGCAAAATCTCAGAAAGTGAGAGAATGTTAAGAACAGGGGAACTCACTTGTTAAATAGCAACACTAGCACACACCAAAATATAATCGATGATAAAGATAGCACTACAAATCGGTGTGAAAATAAAGCAATTGTTCAGTAAATAGTGCTGGGACATGGATTTGCTATTTCAAAACTCAATCCATTGAGAGCCCCTTCTTGCTGCTATATACCAAAAACACATTTCAAATGAATCAAAGAATTGAATGACCACCTGTTTTCCCTTGGCTGTTTTTGGTTATTTTTATATTTCTACATTGACCAATTTTGTTTGGCTTGCTTTAATTCAAAGGAAAAGATCAATAGGTAGAGCCGCATAAATGACTGTTCTTGCACCCAAAACAGCATAGGCATGATTAAGAGGCCGATGGTCATCTGGGGCAAAATATTTTTCAAATATGAAAGGGACAGAAGGCCAAAACAAATTCCATGTACTCAAAGAGCTGCCATTTTAACACTGCCTAGTTCTGTCATGTTTTTCTGGCAGTTCACTTTAATTTACCCTCTAATCACAAGCCAAGGACAGAACCAGTTTCTCAGAGGTAGCTATTAATAATTGTTTTACAAGCCCCTCCCCAGTTTGTTTGTATTAATTAGCTTTTCTATGCCAAGTATTTGCCTCCAGCAATAAGAAACCACGTTAACCTAATCAGCCCTTTGTGACCTTCATGACACAAACAGACCCCATCACCATGGCTACAGTCATGTGACTGACGCATTCATCTGGCTGCTGTCCATCACTGTTACATCAGTATCTGTGCTTACCTGCCCCTTTGTGAAGCAGACCACCACCCAATCATCCTAACAACCTACCCCCACACCAAGGGGAAGGTGGTTATGTTTTGTTTTTCTTGGAGTTGGGAGTCTCACTCAGTTGCCCAGACTGGAGTGCAGTGGCATGCTCGTGACCACCACAGCCTTCCAGGTAGCTGTCCCACAGGTGCACACCACACATCCGACTAATTTTTTTATTTTTGTAGAAACAAGATCTCCCCAAGTTGCCCAGGCTGGCCTCAAACCCCTGGACTCAAGCAATCCTCTCACCTCCGCCTCCCAAAGTGCTGGGATTATAGACATGAGCCACCATGCCCTGCTCAAAAGTAAGGTTAAAGGCATTCAACCTCAAACAGCATTGCTTAACTGCCATGCCTTTGTTAATCTTTGGCCCAGCCATGTGACTCTCTGAGCTCTGACTAGGCTGTGTTTTCCTAAGCTTAGGCCCCCTCATCTGCCTTGGGGAGGTGAATCTCTTCTCTCTCCAATTTACTTTCTAAATAAACTATATTTTTCAATCTAACTTCTGTGCAATTTTTTGCATCTTTAACATGGCATAGAATCACAGATCCCCTGCCCCTCCCCATCTGACCTAACAAAATATGTAATAGACAAAGGGATGTATATTTCATAGATAAAGGTCTCACACCTGCAGGTAGGAATAATTCCCAGACTCCCAGAGAAAACCTGGGCGAAGACTACAAATAGGCAAAAGTCGACATCAAAATGCCCAAGACATTTGGGAAAAAAAGTTCAAGTTCACGAACGATCAAAGAATAGCAAATTAAACCGGTGAACTAGGTTTCCTAAACTCTTGCCAAACTGACTGGGGCACAGACACTCTGGTGACCACGTTACACTGTTACATCCTTTCTAGAAGGCAATTTGGCAACTGGTATCAAGAAACTTAAAAACTTGTATGCCCTTTCACCCAGTAACTCAGGGTAGTTTCAGTCCTAGGAAACTTCCATAAGAAAATAAACGTAATTGGGGTCAAAGATTCACATGCAAAGATGTTTGTCTCAGCACTAGAGTAATAGTGAAAGAACAGAACATGCTAAATGTTGATGAGCTGGGGCTGCCTAAACAATTGACAGTACATGTGTTAAAATGGAGGTTAAGGATCTACTAAAATATGCTTAGAAAGAGTTTTTAATGGTGTGGTAAAATGCCTGTGATGCAATGGTAAGCAGAAAAAAAGAATACACATTTGTGTAAATCACATATTTTTTAAAAAGCGACCAAAGAGAAATACACAAAATATTAAGAGTTTTTGTCTAGGTTGTGACTGGTAGGGTGATTGGAAAATATATATTTTTAAACTAGGATTTCAATAACAAACTTGTATTTTTATATTGTTGACTTCTAAAAATCTTTTTTGAGCTTAAAAACTTTTTTTAACTATAAAAGTAAATCAATTCAGTGAAAGTTAATTAACTTGGACAATGTGTTGAAATAATTAAATTGATAAGAAAACTCATTGAATTTTTTAAAAGCACGAAGACTACTGTGATTGTATAAATTTTATATGCATAGAAAATTATTTTAGTGATGGGAGGAAAAGGAAACAGTGATGAGCAATTTGTCTATGTAGAAACCAGTGTGAGTGTCTGTGTGTGTGTGTGTGTGTGTGTGTGTGTGTGCGCGTATCTGTGTGTGTCTGTGTATGAGAGAGAAAGAAAGAATCAGTATGATTCCTTCAGAAATACATATCAGACAGCAGTACTTTCTTCATTTCCTATTCTTTAAAAAATATTTTTAAAAAATTTAGAGAATTATATATAACCCATTCTTAGGTCTAATAAATGTTAGCATTGTGCCATATTCAGAATTTTTTTAAGGAAATATTTTTCGGGAAATAAACATTGCAGATACAGTTGAATTCCCTGCTTAACCCCAGTATCCCACCATTGCTTCTCCCCACTCAACCCCCGCTTGCCATTCTCACTCCTTCTTTGTTGGTTTGCTTTTCCTTTGTGAGGAAAGGCTGTCAGAGCTCCATGCCTGCGTGCATGCAGCTCCCGATGAGCCTGTCCGAGCAGATTCAGCCTGGTTGAGTCCCTCACCTGTTATGGAGAGTGGGATCCTTTACCTCCAAAGGCACCTTCCCCACCCAGAAGCCCTATGAGTTCTCCCTGCTCCACCCCCTTCCCACCCCACCCCCACCCCCCGTGGACTGGGTTGTCTGGAAAAGTCTTTCCTGAAGACAGTCTCTTCCTTGGTTTTAGAGGTCTGGCCTGTGAACTGGGGTCCCTTCTGGCTTGAGATTAGTATGGGAAGTGGCATCTCCCCATCCCCCCACCCCTGCAGCCTAGTTTTCTAGCCTTCCTTTTGTTGCCTTTTATACACTAACTCAACAGGGGTTTCCCGCATTTCATCCTTTGGGCATTGGAGGGAAGCACACACGGGGGTAGTGAAGAGAGGGGCTCTTACAGCCTGTCTGCTGGGGCTTTTCTTCACTATTACTGCCACGCTCATTCATCCAGTCATCAAATGTTTGATGAGCCTCCACTATAGAGGAGGCAGTGCTGTGGGCTGGGCAGACACAGGCCCAGTGGCTGTCTGTATTTGTTTTCTATTGCCTCCGTAACACATTACCACAAACATGAAGCTTACAGCAACACAAAATTATTGTCTTATAATTCTGGAGGTCAGAAGTCTAAAATCAAAAAGTTAGCAAAGCTGGAGGCTTCAGGGAAGAATCTGTTTCCTTACCTTTCTAGCTTCTAGAAGTCACCTGCATTCCTTGGCTTGTGGCCCTTTCCTCCATCTTCACTGTGCATCACTCCAACTTCTGGTTCTGTTATCGCATCCCTTTTTCTGGTTTCTGATTCTTTTGTGTCTCATCTATAAGGACCTTTATGATGACAGTGGACCCACTGAGAAAATCCAGGAAAATGCCCCCATCTCAAAGTCTTTATCTTAATCACATTTGCAAAGTCCCTTTTGCCAAGGAAGGTGACGTAGTCATAGGTTCTGGGGATTTAGACATGGACATCTTATGGGGCTCATTATTCTCCCCTTGGGAAGTGACTTGGGGCAGGACCTGAAGACTGAGGAAGATTCAAAATGGAGAGGGACGGGAAAGGCAATTCACACAGAAACCATAGCCCCTGGGAAGGCTGGGTGCAGGGACAGGACCAGGTGAGGACACAGGACTATCTGAAGTTTGTGGATCAGGAGGAGAGAGGAGGAAAGAGTGGCCTGAGACGAGGCAAAGGAGGAGGCTGGGGTCGGATAGTCTAGGCCCGAAGGATTTAGCTAAGGATTTTTTTCTTAATATAATGGAAGAGTGTAACCAGGGATAATGACTGACTTGTTTTTTAAAAGATCCCTATGGCTGCATTGTGTAGAGAAGAACTTGGAGAGGGCATTCTAACCATGGCCTGTGTGATAGACAGAATGATGTTCCCCACTCCCACCCTGCACCAAGATGTCCAGGTCCTGATCCCTGACACCTGTGACTATGTTCTATTATATGGCAAGGGGTAATTAAGGTAACAGATGGAATTAAGATGACTCATCAGTTGACCTTAAAATAGGGATAGCACCCTGGATTATCTAGGTGGGCCCAATGTAATCACAAGAGGCCATAAATGTGGAAGAGGGAGGCAGGAGAGTCAAGTCGATGTCATACTGATGTGACATGAGGAAGACTCGACTGGACATTACTGGCTTTGCAGACAGAGTGCGGCTACAAGTCAAGGAATGAAGGCAGCCTCTAGAAACTGGAAAAGCCAACACAACAGAGTGAGTCCAGTGAGATCTATTTTAAACTTCTGAATTCCAGAACTATAAAATAATGAATCCACGTTGTTCAAAGTCACTAACATTGTGGTCATTTATTACAGCAGTTGCAAAAAACTCATATAACTTGAAAGTTCAGGAAACCATTGAAGATTTCAGTGGAGCAGGGAGCAGACTGGGGGACTTGGTCAGTGGTTCAAGATCTTGATCCTGGGAGGTGGGGAGCTGGTCAGAAACTTTTAATAAAGGGCTTCCGCCAAATGGCCCTGGGAGAACCTGGGCCTGAGGAGAGGGGAGACATGAGGGTAAAGAGTGCATTTGGGTGGGTGCGGTGGCTCACACCTATAATCCCAGTACTTTGGGTGGCAGAGGCAAGAGTATTGCCTAAGCCCAAGTGTTCAAGACCAGCCCTGGCAACTTGGCAAGACCTGGTCTTTACATAAATCAAAAAAATTAGCTGGATGTGGTGGTGCACACCTGTGGTTTCAGCTACTTGGAAGGCTGAGGTGGAAGGATCACCTGAGCCCAGCACGTCAAGGCTGTGGTGGTTGTGAGTGTGTCACTGCACTTCAGCCTGGGAGACGGAGTGAGACTCCTACTCCTTTAAAAAAAAGTGCTTTTATAGAATTAAGGAGGAAGGTCTTGGCATTTTCAAGGAGGGCAGGGATGAGAGGCAGGAGAGGGAAGAGAAGGCACTCATACGTAACCGGGGCCTGCTGTGTCCTGAACTCATGGAGTCTTCACACCTCATTTTACAAACGACAAAAGGGAGGCTTAGAACCAGAAAGAAAGTCACAAGCTCAGGCCACAGAGTTGAAAAGTAATGAGTATTCAATCTCTTGTTGCTTTGGAGCAGGAAACACAGCCCTGCCAAAATGTCAGCCCCAGAGGCAGCGGCAGAATGTTACTGGTTTTTGTGGTGGACACGGAGCCATGCTGCCCAGACCTCCCTCAGGAAGACTTGGTGGCCAGCTTTGGGGTGTGTGGGCAGCTGCTGGCCATGAGCTCCTTCCTGTCACAACCCAGGCAGCTCACATTCAACCCTGAGGAGCCAGGGATATGAAAGCCTGGTCTCTTGGGCCAAATGCGGACACTTCCAGGCAACCTGACTGCAGGCCCTCAGCTTTTGGCCAGCTTTGTGGAGCTTGTGTCACAAATGGGTATCTCCCTCAGCTCATCCCCCCCATGCTCCCCTTTGCCAGAATTGACCCCTAATAAATGCAGCCTCCACTTCGAGAGCTCTTGACCTGCCCTTGAAGACCCAGAACAAGTCTTTGGATGTATAAGACAGTCTTTAGAGAGAAGGAGGCTGGATTGGAGGTCTGAGAGGCTTGGCTTTACAGTGAAGGCAGTGTTCTCTCCAAACTGCTTTATTTATTTATTTTTAGTACAGAAAATGAGGCAGGGTCCGTCCCCTGTTTAAAGCTTCTTTTGGATTCTGTGTTCTCTCCTTTGAAGGTAAGATGTAGGTGTTCCCACGGTGTGTGTCTTGCTGAGGGAGAAGCAGAGCTCTTGAACCTGATGACCATGAGTTCCTGGGAATTCAGCCTCTTCCTCTGGCTCAGCCCCGCTCAGGTTCACCTTCAGCCTCAGGCTGGCTGTACGTCTCAAGTCCCTGATGCTTCAGCCCCTAATCGCCTTGTAGCCATAGTGAAGCTAGCACCTGACAGAGGACACCCTGGTACTGCCCAATTTGTGGTCCCATAGGGAAAGGGACATTCCCCATGGCAAGGGCAGAGGGAGTGTTGCTTAGAGGAGCCATTCAATCCCACGCAGTCTGCCTCCTTCCTGGCTCTGCCTTCTGGAGAAAGAAGGGGCGCTCCATCTACAAAACAGCTTGTGGTAGCCACAATGGGGCCTCTGAGAGCCTTCAACCAAGGACCATGTGATAACAGGGATTTGGACATCAGCCCAAATCATTTTTCTACTTCAGTCTCTGAACACTTTGCTTATTGGAAATCCTGTTTCTTAAAAGTGCAGTCGGGAACGTTCTTTTGCTTGTCTTTTTATTAAGAGGGGTCAGAATGCAGGAGATAAGAGGGATAGGAAGCCAGTCAGAGAAAGGAGTGCAGGCATTCTCTACCCGGCCCTACCTCAGTCTCCTAGTTATCCTGGTGACATCACCTTTACTCACATATGCACTTGTGTGCTGGGATATGACTGGAAGCTCTGGTTTGTAGCCCCTGCTGATTTTCATGTTGTAATACTTCCTTCACACCTAGTATCAGCTACCCACAGGATATCATGGAGCCGAAAAGAAAAAAAACAAACAGCCCCATTAAAAAGTGGGCAAAAGACATGAATAGACACTTCTCAAAAGAAGATATACGGGCAGCCAATAGACACATGAAAAAGTACTCAACCTCACTAATCATCAGAGAAATGCAAATCAAAACCACATTGAGATACCACCTAACCCCAGTAAGAATGGCCATCATTAATAAAACAACAGATGCTGGTGAGGAGGTGGAGAAAAAAGAATGCTTCTATGCTGCTGGTGGGAATGCAAACTAGTACAACCTCTTTGGAAGACAGTGTGGTGATTTCTGAAAGAACTAGAAATTGACCTTCCATATGGCCCAGCAATCCCCTTATTGGGAATACACCCAGAGAAACTCAAATTATTCTACAAAAAAGATACCTACACATGCATGTTTGTTGCAGTTCTAGTCACAATAGTAAAAACATGGAATCAACCATGCTGCCCATTGAAGCTGTACTGGATAAAAAAAATGTGGTACACATACACAATGGAATATTATGCAGCCATAAAGAAGGACAAGCATATGGACTTTACAGCAACTTGGATGGAATTAGAGTCTATCATACTCAGTGATCTATCACAGAAACAAAGAGCAGAGTACCATATGTTCTCACTCATAAGCAGCCCTTGAACAATTATCAAATACTATAAGAAAGGAATTGACAGTTGTGGGAAGCTCCCAGGGGATGGGGGTGGATTGGTAGTTGAAGAAAACTGCCAGGGGAGGGAGGGGCACACCTCATCAACAAGGGTACTTGCATAATGAACATTTGTATACCTAACCCTGAATTGTACCACACATCTTTAAAATAATAATAATAATAATAATAAAAAGATAGAGTTGGGAGAAGCTGGTCAAAAGCTTGCCATTAGATAGTATTTCCACCATAAAGATGCAATAGACATGAGACCACCAAGAGCACAGACAGTAGTAAAACAATTAGGAAGGGATAAGTTTGAGTATTTATTACTTTTGTTTTATTAAAACTCACATATATTAATAATTCTCTTTTTTTTAAGTCTAAGTCTCATTCTGTTGCCCAGGCTGGAGTGCAGTGGCACACTCATGGCCACTGCAGCCTCAATCTGCTGGGATCAGGCAATCCTTCCGTCTTCAGCCTTCCAAGTATCTGGAACCACAGGTGTGTGCCACCACACCTGGCTAATTTTTCTTTTTCTTTTTTTGAGTTGGAGTCTTACTCTTATTGCCCAGGCTGGAGTGCAGTGGCATGCTCACAGCCACCACAGCCTCAACCTGCTAGGCTTAGGGGATCCTTCCGCCTCAGCCTTCCAAGTAGCTGGATCTACAGACGCTCGCCACCTCACCCGACTAGTTTTTGTGATTTATTGTAGAGGCGAAGTCTCACCAGGCTGGTCTTGAATCCTTGTGCTCAGGCAATCCTCTTGCCTCAGCCTCCCAAAGTGCTGGGATTACAGGCTGAGCCCTGCACCCAGACTAATTTTTGATTTATTGTAGAGATTAGGTCCCGCCAAGTTGCCTAGGCTGGTCTCAAACTCCTGGGCTCAGGCAATCCTCTCGCCTCCACCTCCCAAAGTGCTGGGATCATAGGTGTGAGCCACCATGCCCGGCAATATAATTCATTTAATTGTAAGTTTGTGTGATTTAACTTTTTAATGACTGTGTTTAACAACCAGCTCACAACATTTCTGAACTTTTTTTGTTAAGAGACGAGATCTTGCTCTGTCGCTCATGCTAGAGTGCAGTGATGCGATCATAGCTCCCTGCAACCTTGAACTTAAGGGAGGGTTCAAGCAATCTTTCTGCCTCAGCTTCCCACATAGCTGGGATTACAAGTGTCCAGCATTTCTAAGCATTTAGCCAGCAGTTTTCATGCATAATGTAGTAGAAAGAGCACAAGACTTGGGAGTCAAAAACAGGGTTTTTCAAGTCTGCCATTCACTTGTGGAGTGACTCTGGGTAAATTTTTTTTAACTTTTCTGAATCTCAAACTCTTAATCTCTAAAATTGGATAATAGAAGTTACTTCACAGGACTATTCTGGCTTTTAATAGGAATGACTAACTATATCCCAATATTCATTCTCCCCTTTTTCTAAAGTTGTAGAATTTCTAGCTGTCTGGATTAAAGACTACCCTTCTCAGCCTCCACTGAGCTAGATAAATACATTCTGACTAATGGGATAAAAGTGGAAGTGATGTGTACAATATCCAGGCCATATCCTTCAAGGTTCAGAACATGCCTCTTTTTCTCCTGCTCTGTCTTCTTGCTGGCTGGAATGCTGATGTGATGGTGGGAGTAGAAGCAGCCATCTGGACCATGAGGGAGAAGTCTCATGTTGAGAGTGGCAGAGTAACAAGGTAGAAGGAACCTTGGAGTGATAATGGTAGGGTCACCTTACCAGCCCTGGCCCACCTACTTAGCCTTTTATAAGTGGCAAAAATGGTATTTAAGCCTCTATTGTTATTACTTGAGTCTTTTTAAAAATTACATTTTTTATTGTGGTAAAATATAGATAACACAAATTTTGCCTTTTTAAGCATTTTTAAAGTGAATAATTCAGTAGAATGAAGTACATTAACAATGTTGTTCAATCATCACCATGATCCATTTATAGAATTTTTCATTATCCCAAACAGAAACTCTATATTCATTAAACAGCAACTCCCCATTTTCCCTTCTTCTAACCCTAGGTAATCTGTATTCTACTTTCTGTTTCTCATATAAATGGAGTCATACAATTTTTGTCCTTTTGTGTCTGACCTATTTTACTTAGTATAATGTTTTCAAGGTTCATCTATGTTGCAGCGTGTATTAGAATTTTATTCCCCCCTACCTTTTTTTTTTAGACATAGTCTTGCTCTGTTGTCCAGGCTGGAGTGCAGTGATGTGACCATAGCTCATTGTAGCCTCAACCTTCTGGGCTCAATAAATATTCCTGCCTCAACCTCCCATGTAGCTGGGACTATAGGCATATGCTACTGCTCTCGGCTATTTTTTCTTCTTTTTTAATAGAAACTGGGTCTTACTACATTGCCCAGGCTGGTCTCAAACTCCTGGCCTCAAGCAATCCCCTGCCTGGACTTCCCAAAGCCCTGAGATTAGAGGCATGAGCCACCATGCCAGGTCTTCATTTTTATTTTATTTTATTTTTTTGAGTTGAAGTCTCACTCTGTTGCCCAGACTGGAGTGCAGTGGCATGCTCACAGCCACCGCAGCCTCAACCTACTGGGCTCAGGTGATCCTTCCGTCTCAGCCTTCCAAGTAGCCGGAACCACAAGAATGCACCACCACGCCCGGCTAACTTTTTGATTTATTGTAGAGATGAGGTCTTGCCAAGTTGCCCAGACTGGTCTTCAACCCCTGGGCTCAGGCAATCGTCTTGCCTCAGCCTCCCAAAGTGCTGGGATCACAGGTTTGAGCCACTCTGCCTGGCTTTCATTCATTTTTAAGGCTGGAAAGTATTCCATTATATGTATATTTTGTGTATCCATTTGTCCATTCATCTGCTGGTGGACATTTGGGTTGTTTCCACATTTTGACGATTGTGATTAATGCTGCTATGAATGTTGATGTACAAGTTACTTTGCATCTTTTTGTTAAAGCAGTGAAACCAATATACTAACTGATGCCGGTCTTGAATGAAATAATACACATGGTGTTGTCACAGTTGCTGACATATATTTGCCTTCCTCATTCATTTTTTTTTCTTTTCTGGAGAGTAGGTCAGGTGGTGTGATAAAGAGGAGTTTGAGCTAAAACTACTGGCTGGCTCAGATCAGCTCACAAGCATCAATGATTAAATTTTCAGTCAATTTGTGAGCTGGTTGTTAAACTCATGTTGATTTAAAATTGGCCATGGTGGAGGCATTTCCATTATGGTAATTGGCAAACAGTATAAATCAGAACTTTTTTGTTTCTGAGAGAGCTGGTGGTTAAATATTTTCAAGCACCTCACTGGGGAATACCCCCATTTGCTGGAAGCCCACAAGACTTTGCTGTAACTCCATCCTAGATGCAGAAGGTTGGGAAAATGTTGCTAACCACATTTTTGTGAGTGAAGTTTGTTGTGTGCGAGGGTTATGAAATAGACACTTATTTGTGTATGTTTGTATATTCCCTTTCTGAAAAGTACCTAAGAGGACAGTAGCTTGGTAGAGACATGACTGCCATAAGCTGGGGGTTAAATGATGGCGTGTTTTTCCCTGATCTCTTTCCCTACCAGAGAGCACATCCTGGGGCTTTGTGCTGAAATGGTTGCTCATAGGTGCAGCCACGGTCAGCCGAAGGGGCCTCAGGGTGATAAGAATACATAGAAGCCCAAACCACCAGAGTAGCACAGACAGCAAATGAACTTTTGTTGTTTTAAGCCACTGAGATATCAGAGTTGTTTATTCTGCACCATAATCTAGTTTATCCCGACAGGTACGCCCTCCAAGTGGAGCCGTCTGATAGGGTAGCTGCGTGAATAAGGAGAGAGTACTAGACTGCTTGTAAATGGCATTTAAATCCACGGGATTAGGTGAGTTCTATAAATAGGAGAGAAAAGCAGTCCATAGACAGAACCCTGAGGGTTCGTCTATGTGTAAATGTTAGAGAGATGAGGAGGAACCAGCAAAAGGGTTTGAGAACGAGCAACTGGTTAGAAGGGGGGAGACCAAGCACGTGGGATGCTGCAAGCCGTGTGCAGAAAGAGTATCAGACAGGAGGCGGGGGCAAATTTGCAGGAGTGGCTGAGAATGTCAGCAAATGAAGACCTGAGAGTTGTCTTGGCACCAGCAAAGGGGAGGCCACTGGGGACCTGTGGGGGGCGGCAGGACAGACTGATTAGCATAGAGCTACACATGAATGAGGGGAGATCCAGACCTTCCAAGGATTCTGCTGCTGAGGAAAGAGTGGGAGATGGGCAAGACCTGGAGAGAAGGAAGTGGCATCAAGAGAGGGCTTTTATTCTCAAGATAGAAGAAATAAGAACGTGTTTATGTGAGGGTGAGAGGCTTGCAGTAGAGGAGAATTGCTGGAGTTGTTGGGGGAGAGGGGATGTGGGGTCTAGGGTAAAAGAGTTGCCCTAAGCTGGCAAGGTCCATCTCCAGCAACAGGAGTGAGGGAAGAACTGAGGCACAGAGCTCAAAGGATGGGGCTGAGGGAGTGGACGCTTGTACAGTTCTTCCCTTTGGCTTCTGCTTCCTCCTTGTAATAGGAAGCTGCTCATCAGAGGGAGGCAGGGAGCAGATAGGAGCTGAGGGTTTGAGGGGAGAGAAAAGCAGTAGATGCAGAAAGCCCCTAGTCTGGGCAGGGCCAGCGGTAGTGGCAGGCTACCACTGCGGGCATGAAGGGAATGATGTGTGGGTGCGTGGGCTTGCTGCCTGTGTGCCAGCTCCTCCTGTGTGCCAGTGTCCCCGCTGCTTTCTGTCCAGTCCCGCCTCGGGGGAAGAAGGTCTCAGAAGGAGCAGTGGCAAGGGCAGAGGGGGAGGCTAGACCAGGCATAATTCCTCTCTGGCTGTCTGGTATTGCTAGCGTGAAAGCATTTAAAGGCTCTATTAAAAAGTGCAAATACGTCTTTGTTGCTGTCAGGAGAAGGTTTCCGTGGAGAAAAGTATTATTCAGGAGACATAAGTGTGGGCCTGGGGACTGACAACCTGCAAGAGAGGAGGGATGTAACCCACACAGCAAGGGGAAGGTGAAGCTAGAATCAGACTGGAGGGCAGTTAACTCCAGCAGGCACCTGGCCTAGGAGCCCGAGGGGAGAGGGGCCATCGGCCTGGCTTTGCGCGCGATTGGGCTGGATGCTGTGAAGACGCAGTTGTTTGACGACGTAATAATAGAGTCGGAGAAGTGAGGGCAGAGACAGGGCCCCTCTGAATGTCCCTCCTGATTGCCAGTGACAGTGCCTCTCTCTCAGCTTCTGTTTGTCACTCTCCCTTGCGGATTCCCCTTTCTCTCCCGTCTCAACCAGACTCCACACCTATTCTTTTCCTGGTTTAGGGGAGAAAGGGGTGCACCCCCTTTATGGGCACAGAGTCCACTAGTGATGGAAAGGAGTTGCCTAGACCTTGGATTAGGAAAAACCTTGAAACCCTAGGTGACCATGGTGTACAAGTGACACAGGCAGATGTTCCAGTGGGGGAGAGAAACCAGAAGAAGGACTTTTGGTTACATTAGGTTCATGTTCACCGAATCCAATCTGATGTCTGTGACGGGGACTCTGCAGGGGCACCCTCCTTTAAGTCAGCAGTCAGAGGCGGAACCTAGTCACCAAATTGGGGTTATCACCTCTGGAAGGGACAATCTGGGATGTTTAAACCACATGTGAGCGATCACATCCCTGAGTTATTCAATCACAAGATGATTGATATCTCAAACCTACGGAAGAGGGGAGAGGAGTTCATATTTCTCCAGGGCTACTATGTGATTTCTTGGATCGCACACAACATGCTAAGTGCTTTGGCATTTTCTCCTTTAACACCACACCATGCCGTCTTGTAGGTGTTATTATATCTATTGAGAAATACAGGCTCAGAGAGATGCTAAGCAACCAACGCAGAGCAAGGGTCCAAGCCAAGGATGCCAATGAACAAACCTGAGTTCTTTCCTGCACAAGGGTCGCAAACCCAGATGGTGGTGGGGCCAAGCAAACATCAGCTCAGTGGTGATGAAAAAGGGCAGCTGAGCCTCCCCTAATTAGAGAGAGGGGGAGGAGTGGGAATTCTGTGCGCCATGCAGGAGTACAAGCCTAACTTCCCCAAACCCTTTAACTTGCAAAAGAAGCAAGAAGTCTGGACTTTGAGTGAAGGTTCCTGCTTCTAAAATATCATTACTGCGGTGGTCAAACAAGTTACATTGGTGGGTCAAATCTCAACCCCCACTCCCCCTGCCTCCATCCCGACTACTCTCGTTGTGAGTTGCTGTTTTCCGGGTGTCCTGGTTGGGAGTGCTTAGCTGTGTGTAACAGATTTCTGCCAAGAGAGCACACACATGCAGGAATGTGTTTTCTCATATAACAAAAGGTCTCAGGAGGTGCAGGACTGATATCAGAGTTCTGGACTGTATGCATCTTTCTGCTCCACTCTCATGGGGGGAGCAGCAGATAAAATAAAGTCTGCCCTTCGTATCCAAGGGTTTCACATCTGTGGTTTCAACTGCAAATTGAAAATATTCAGAAAAAATATCAAAATAACAATACTATAATAAAAATGCAAATAAAAAACTAATATATAGCATAATAACTATCTACATAGCATTTACACTGTATTAGGTATTACAAGTCATCTAGAGGTGCTTTAAAGTATATGGGAGGATTTGCGTAGGGTACGTGCAAACACGATGCCATTTTCTATCGGGATCTTGAGCTTCTGAGGATTTTGATGTCTGTGAGGGTCCTGGAACCAATCCTCACAGATACCGAGAGAGGACTGCCCTCACAGTGTGTAAGCAAGGAAAGATGAGGGACCCGTCTGGCTGAAGTTCACTTGTAGTGCTGCTGTTGCTGCAAACCTCCACCAGCAGAGCAAAACTACAATGGTAACTCTCTGGAAGGAAGCCCTTTTCCTCTCTGAAAGTCTCTTGCTTCTGAGCTGGCTTGAGCAAAAAGGAACCCAGAACTTGGCTTAGCTCTGCAAAGGAGAATTGCCCCCAAGTAAAATAAGGAATATCTGAATCTCTTCTCTTACTTCAGGCAACTTAAGATGTCCTCTTACCTCCCCGATCCCTAGATCATCTCTGCCAGTTCTCTGGCTGAGTGTGGGAGGTGTGTGGTGAAGGGATGAGGCTGGGCTAGGAGAGAGTTGGAGGCTGGGGAGGCATTGAGAGAAGGCCCTTCCTGGGAATCTTGGACCTAAGCATTTCCAGGAGAGACACTGAGTGGAGTTTCAGATACATCACAGAGTCTGTTCCTTCCTTCCTTTTTTTTTTTGAGTTGGAGTCTCACTCTATCGCCCAGGCTGGAGTGCAGTGGTACACTCAGGGCCACCCCAGTGTTGACCTGTTGGGTTCAGGCGATCCTTCTGCCTCAACCTTCCAAGTAGCTGGATCTACGCCCTGCTAATTGTTTTGATTTATTGTAGAGGTGAGGTCTCACCAAGTTGTCCAGGCTGTTCTCGATCGAACCCATGGGCTCAGGTAATCCCCTCACCTCGGTCTCCCAAAGTGCTATGATTACAGGCTTGAGCTACCGCGCCCAGCCTGTTCCTTCCTTTCTACATGTGGCTGTAGATGAACAAAGATGCTCTTTTATTTTTCCTGTTCAAAGACACATTTCCCCAAATGGTGAGACATGGAGAAAAGCTCTTCTCACCTGCTCTGGCCTCCGAGTCCAGCTCAAGCTTTTTGCTTCAGCTGTAAGGGCCATGGCTAGTATCTTTTCCCTTCTCTTGGTGAGTGGGAGGAGCTGCAGAAGATGTGAATTCACACACATCAAGGATGCACAAAGATCCCAATGGCTGCAGAAAAGAGAACAACAGAACACACAGAGCTTTAGACTGATCAATTAGCTTACATCCTTCACATGGAGGTTTGTAAGAAAAAAAATCACCAGGCTGAGGAAAGCCTTCCTAGCTTCTAAAATTAGAATGCCTGTCTCTACTATAATTATGCCGGCATGTGGCAGAGGACACACTGAAGTCTGAAGGACCTCCAGGCAGGAATTTAAAGTCCCAGGTGGCGGCAGGCTTGGGACCTGGCTCCTGAGTATTGGCAAGAGTTCTAGTTTAAGCCTTCCGTCTTTTCATGTGCAAGTTTATTGTCATTGCTTCTGGTGGGTGGGTCTCTTTGAGGCAGTTTACACAGTGAATAGATCAACCTGAGTTGAACTCAGGCTCTGGCACTTACAGCCAAGTGATGTCACAGGCCAGGTTGCTCAGAAGCAGACCCCCAGATGAGTGTTTGCATGAAAGTGTTTCATTGCAAGATGCTTCCTGGAAAAACCAGCAGGGGACCAGGAGAGTGGGACCAGGAAGGGAAGGAGGCCAGACAGGGGTGCAATGAGGCAGCATCGACCCCATAGAGGGAAGAGGAGAGATTCCCATGTGGTTCAAGTCCTCTGGAGCTCTGGGGTCAGTGTAGGCCATGCCTCAGACAGGAACAAGGGAGCTAGAACATTTATACTCCTGTACCCAACAGTCTGGGGTTAAGGGTTTTCCTGGCAGATCCAAATTCCCAGGCACCTCAGGCCCTTCCTGTGGGTAGGCAAAGTGGTCTCTGTTAATTGGAGGGCACCCTTCCCTCAAAGTAACAGAGGGGCTGGCTTTTGGGAAGGCACGGGAGTTGTTGTTTACTACACTTGATGGGCACTGGCTGAATCTGCTGCAAGTGGCCTCAAGCAGTTGATTTAGGTCTGTGAGACCCATGTGGAAAATGAGGATTATAATGTTCCCTCTTCAAAGTGTTGGCATAAGATTGAATGAGATGATATAGAAATATAAAGCACTTAGACTATTACTGCTCAGACATTGTGATAGATAATATTATGATTATGCCAATTTAAATTCTGAATCTAGCCTATCAGGTCAACCTTGGAATGGGGTGGCAGATGTGGCCTCCCTTTCTCCTGTCCCCCTGAAGACATGGCTAATCGATTATGGCATCTTTCCCCTGAAGGACCCCTGTCCTTGTCATCCTTGTTAGGGCTGAAATCTTGGCAGCCGTCATCACTCTGCCTGAGCTGGATGGGAGATGAAACCATTTGCCAGCTTGAAGTAGAGAGAAACCTCCCTGTGCAAGTGGCCGCATCCTTGTTCCCTGAGCCCTCCAGTTTGGCTCCCCCCACCTGCCAGTGTCGCTCCTTCAGAGTGTCCCATTCTGGGAAATTGGCTGCTCATCTGGAAGATGTGGATGCTACTCAAAATATTTTTGGAACTTTTTGCTATGACCTTCAGAACCTATCTAGTTCAAAGAACAGCAACATCAATCACTGATAACTGAGGATGTACTATGTGCCACACACTTAGCCAAAGACTTGCTGGGCATTAGTTGCATAATGCTCACAGCACCCTGGGAGTTAGGTGGCATTATCTCCAGTTAAAGAATTCTCCGCAGGGATACAGAAGTCAGAGGGCTTAAGCCTCCTTCAAGTCACACAGCTAGGAAGCCTCTTTAGCTCATGTTTTGAGTCATATGCAGTGAGTCCACTCAGTCCTTAAAGGAAACCTATGCCTCTCATTTGTGCGAATCAAATTTTGCAATAATTATTTCGTATCTGTCTGCAAGACTTAATAGAGATTAATTCTTAAACCTTGTGAGCTCTTTCTTCTTCTTCCTTTCCTTTAATTTTTTTCTTAAATAGTGGTTACCAGAGCGGTTGCCTTTTCTCTGCCTCTTCCACCAGCAGCCCACTGCCCTCCTGACAAGTGTTGATCTCACGAGATCCAGGCTCCAGTTCTTTGCATTTAATCTATCTATCTATCTATCTAGATTATGTAGAGGATGCCAAAAATGTACACATTTTAAGAAAGGAAAAAACTATTAAAATTATAATACTCAATAAATATGTACTGATAACAAAAGATGAATACAAGTCACGTTTGACTTCTGCTATTACAAGAGGTGCTCGACTTGGTTACCATCAGTGTCCAGATACTTCTGATTATGGCGAACATTCCTTAAAATGTGTATACATTTTTTGGCATCCCTGGTATATATTGCATTTAATTTATATATTACGCTATAGTTCATAGTCCTGCAGATCTCAGATCTTGCAAACTCTTTGCAATGTCTCTCATTTCTTACATCTTATGTCAGAGTTCTAATCCCAGGTCACAGGTTTTTGGACTCCTTCCTCTCTTAGAGCTATTCTGCAAATGATTCTTACATGTGTTCAGCCAAGGGTACCTGTCCCGAAGGAGATGGCTATGAGGAGGAGGACAACGACTCTTTGCTTCTCTCTGGATTTACTTCCCGGGAGCGCAAAAAGCTTGAGGCAGCACTGGCTCTGCAACCCACACCAGCTTCTTCTTTGCAGTTGATGGCCTCTGTTCACCAACTAACAGGAATCAGCTGACATCTCAGCCATTCTCCTTGCCTCTTCTCTCCATCTTGAACACCAAGATCAGAGATTCTTCACTTTCTCAATCTTTTGCCAAAGATATTTTCACTGTGTACTAAAGTCCATTGTGGGCCGGGCTGTGTCTTATTAAACACTGTAAGGAATACAGTATGAAGACAACTAAGACATAGGCGCTTCCCAGCTGGGAGCCTGGTTTTCTGACCGAAGAACTCACCCCTGTGCCATGGAGGTGAGTCAACAGTGATGCTCATGGAATTCTCTAGTCCTACCATATTCCTGATTATGCACTAGATCAGCAGGCCCCTCCCTTTCAGTGGTAACTGTAGGCAGGGGCCCATGCCGCTGTGTGACATTGTATGAAATGATGATATTTTCTCTGGGTGAAGAGACTATCTGCCTCACCCCTTTCCAAATGAGGAATGTTTTTGAACTTGCACTCTTTGTATTTCATTATTGTATTTGGGGTGTATTAGTGAGGACTGTTGCCATAATCCTTAGGTTGTAAAATTATGAGGAGGCAACACCAGGCTTGACTGTTATAGAACTGGGGAGAAATACCACCGGAGATTATAGACTCTGAAAAATGACTAAAAAGGCTCTCTCTGGGTGTAGTCTCATGGTCATGACTTTGGGTATCTCTCATTGATAATTGGTAAGTGCACATTTGTGTCTGTAGATTTTTTTTTTTAATAGAGACAATGTCTCACTATGTTGCCTATGCTATTTTCAAACTCCTGGGCTCAAGCAGTTCTCCCACCTCAGCCTCCCAAAGTGCTGGGATTACAGGTGTGAGCCACCACACCTGGCCCGCTTATAGATCTTGATTGATGGAAGATCCTTTAGAACTATGATGTGGAAGAAGGATGTGTGCCCTTGGCAGGCAAAGAGATGGAATGAGTGGACAGGTTTCCTGGTCTGCCTCAGCCACTTCTAAAGAGGTCATCTTGCCCAATTAAAAGAAAATAGCCAATCGGCTTTTATCCTTTAAGAATTTGAACCAACTTTGTCATTGGTGGCTGATGTGAAGTCAGGGCCCCTGTCACAGGGGCTGGGTGAGGTGATCCCACGGGGCAGGAGAGTGAGGAGAGGAGGGATGAGATGAGGGTGCCAGCCCTCGGAGCACTTTTTCTCCCTGTCCCTGTGGGGCTGCCTTTACTGCTCCTGCTGTTTCTTTCTCTGGGAGGCTCTTCTCTTCCCATAAACTCCCCTTCCTAACTGATTTAGGGGTCGTTAGAACCTTCTGATGCTTGTAACCTCTGACTAGGGCATTGCAGAGGCAGCCTGATCTTTCAGGCTTTCTCTACCTCCTCCACCAAGGGCATTTCCACAGACACTTCACCTCCTGAGCGCAAGGACAATGGTGCATTCATCCTAATCCTCATCTTCCCAGACTGTTGGGTCTGGTTCATGGCAGGAACTCAGTGGCTGGTGAACAAACTTCATGCCTCTCTCGGGCCACATCATTCTTCCTGTAAATCAGCTGCCACCTGACCAACTGCCACGTCATCCTGAGCAATCTCGTATTTCAAACCACAGAGGTGGAGAGGTGTTTCGTCACCCTTTGGTATGCTGTTATGGCCTGGGTTGAATGTGTGCTGATGACACGTGCCATCTTTTAAAGCTTGCAGAGCCCCCTGTTGTCCACAAGTGCAAATGCAGAGCGTGATGATTATGGACAAAGCAAAAGGGACCCAGGAGGGTTGTAATAATGGTTAGGGATCATTAGAACCAGAACTCCACAGTGAGGTGTGAGAACTGGTAGCCTCAGAATCTCCTGGAAGCTTGGTAGAAATGCACATCCATGGGCTTCCTCCAGACCTGCTGGGAAAGAATATGTGTTTTAACAAGGTCTGCTCTCACTTCACCCCTGTTGTCTACTTACACGTTAAAGTCTGAGAAATGCTCATTCAGAAACACATTCAGCTTCATAAACAAAATTTCTGGAGTTCCTGATACTTTACTTGTTGAGAAGGGAAAGGTGGGTTAAGGAACTGGACTGGGCAAGCCTATGTGTTCACGACAGAAGAGGGGTGCCATGCAGTGGTTCAGGGCGTAAGCCTGGCTTCAGAGCACACTGCATGCTCTGTATAGCCTCCTAACATCGCTAAGATTCAGCTTCCTTATCTGTAAAATGTGAATAATAATACAGCCTACCCAAGAAAACTTCTGTGGGGATTAAATGAGACTGCACATATAAAAAAGTTTAGGACTCGGTCCTTACTACATGTGCGCTATTTGTTTTTTACCATCAAAATAGTTACCATTTAGTAGGTATTTACCGTGTTAAATACTAAGTACTTCAAACCACAATAGAAAGCATTATCTTCCTACCAAAGAAGTGAGGGGGTCAGAGTGGGTCAGGATCTTGGCTCCCCAAGGCTAGCAGTACTCTTACCCACTTAGTCATTAAGACTAAGCTCTACCCTAGTCCTGAGGTCTAGGATAGAGCTACAAAGGGGTCAAACAAGGAAAGAACACAATTTCTGTGTGTTGTGATATTAGGACACAATACGACACACCTTAACTCATGAATTGCCTGTGCATGTTCTTAGCCAAGTTGTATTTTTCTTATTGCTTTGCATTAATCTAGTCACATGAAATGCCTTCAGCCATGCCTGGCCCTTCATAAGTATTGCATAAATAGTTGCCATTATTTGAAGGAATTCTCCATATATTCTTCACACCAATCCATTTTCAATTACACGCATTTCAAATATCTTCTCCCAGTATGTGGCTCTTTTTCATTTTTTTGCCTGGTTTTTACTCTAAAAACAGCTTTAAATTCTAATATTTTCCAGCTCATCAGTGTTTTCCTTTAAGGTTTGTGCTTCGCATGTCTCAATTAAGAAATCTTTCAGCCGGGCGCAGTGGCTCACGTCTATAATCCCAGCACCTTGGGAAGCCAAGGTGAAAGGATTGCCTGAGCCCACAGATTCGAGACCAGCCTGGGCAACTTGGCAAGACCTCATCTCTACAATAAATCAAAAAATTCGCCCGGCGTGGTAGCACATGCCTGTAATTCCAGCTACTTGGAAGGCTGAGGTGGAAGGATCACCTGAGCTCAGCAGGTTGAGGATGCAGTGGCTGTGAGCGTGCCAGGGCACTCCAGCCTGGGCAATAGAGTGAGATTCCAACAGAAAGAAAGAAAGAAAGGAAGGAAGGAAGGAAGGAAGGAAGGAAGGAAGGAAGAAAGGGAAAGAAAGAAATCTTTCCCTACTCCATGAATATAAAAATATTCTCCTATGTTACCATCTAATGTTTAAAAATTTTACCTGTCTCATTTAAGTCTTTTTTTTAAACTGCTTTATACGTACTCCTCAACCCACCCCCAGCCACCCTTTCAAGTAGGCTTAGTATATGTCCTTATATGTTTATTACCTTGTAAAATATATACTTCTGCCTTGTGTCGGATTTCCATTTACATAATGGAATTTTGCTATAAATCTCATTCTGGCTCCTACTTTTCCCACTCCACATTTTGCCCTATAGATTCTGTTTTTGCTTCTGAGTGCTGTATATTATACTAAAGTGCACTGTCACAGTTTACTTATCCATTTCCCTAGTGAAAGACACCAGACTGCCTCCAATTCCCCAACACAAAAACACCATAATAGACCACCTGGTACTTTGTGAAAATTTCCATGAGATTGATGTGCCCAGGGTGGAATTGCTGGGCGATGGAGCCAATGGATTCTGAATTCTGCTAAATGCTGCCAGAAAACTCTCCGGAAATGTAGTTCCAGCCTACACCTCTCAGCAGTGTAGGGTCCTTACCTCCACACATTCCTAACTTTTGCCCTTCTAGTGGGTGTAAGAGCACATCTCCTTTGAATTCCTCAGCTCACTGCTGACCTGGAACTTCTCTTGGCATACTCTTGTTGGCCATTTGGTCTTGTCTCCTGTGCATTGCCTGATTACCGCTTTCTATTTATTTCCTGCTGAAATTTTTGTTGGGCAACCCCTTCAGTGCTTTTCTGTCCTCTCAATAAATCCTGCTTTAAAAAAAAAGAAATTTTTGTCACTGTTGATGTATATTAGACTTCATACACTTGAGAGTCTATACAGTCATTCTTGGATTTCGGATGCAGCAGATACCTCCTCACTGTTTTACATTGGGCTAGTAATTTTGTCTTGTGTCCTTTACTAACCAGACATGCAAGTTATATATATGAACATATGAGGGAGGACTCCCCTGAAAAATCAGAATTATCTTTTGGAGGACAGACCCCATATAATACAGGCTTCCCCTTCTAGG
>CAUYQG010033441.1:0-20024 GCA_963574415.1 Tarsius wallacei | reverse complement strand
TCCTTTCAGTTCTGATTTCTGGCTGTTTTTTTCCCCAAGCTGGCAAGTTTATTCAATGGGTCAGTTTCACCTTTTGGTGTTGTTACCTTGAGTCGCCAGCAGGTGGTGCTGTCTCAGGCTCCAGGTGGTCTTTATCTCAGTTGCTTGTCCCATGGGGGTGGGGGGGAGCCTGAGTGGGGGCCAGTCAGGAGTGGACTCACAGGAGGAGGTCCAAGGCTCATCCGGAAGTCAAAGCGGCAGTGGTGGTGGCAGTGGCAGCGGCAGCGATCTTAGCCTCAGCATATCCTTTGTGGAGGGGTGGATCACCTCAGGCACAGGCTGCGCGTTGAAGGTGTCTGGCTGCAGCAGGGACAGCAAAGTGTGTCTGGACCGTGGCGGCAAGCGGGACCGAGCTGCTCATGGCGGCGGCGGCGGCAGCAGCGGCGGCGGCGTGGGAGGGCGGGGGGGGCGGCGGGGGGGTTGGACAAGCTGCTCAAGGCAGCGGCGAGTCGCCGTCCCGCTGTGATGATCAGTGGCGGCGGCGCCTCTTCTACTGCTGGTCTGCTGTGATGTCTCTGCGGTGTCAGTGGCCGAGTTCCGTGTGGGGAGCGGGCTCCCAGGGAGAGAGTCCAAGTCTTTCTGTGTCCTCTTCTGCAGAGGTCTCACAGACCATACTGCCTGGTCGCCATCTTGGCGGAAGTCTTCATTTTTAAATTCTTATGTGCACCACATTTTGAGAATCACTGCTATGTGTAAGGAGCTTTCAACCCTGTTGACTACACACAGTCAAAATAGAGTTTACATAAGGTAGCACTATATACAAAAACAAAACAAAGTTTCATAAAACAATACTTGCATCTAATGTAATTTTATATTTTCTATTCCGTTTTGCTTTATATTTATATTATTTATTAACCCCTTGGTTCACAACACACAGTTGAAAAACACTGCTTGACAGATACAAGCTTTGTGACTCTTGTATTCCTCAAGTAATCATAATAACCCTGTAGCTTTCTATTTATAGAGAATAAATTATGGAATTTTATTCTCAAATATTATAGGAAATCTTTTGGATTCATCACTCACATTTCAAACAGATATCCTAATAGATCATGACTACTTGTGACAAGATTAGATAACCATCCCCTAGACTCCACAATATATCTTGGGCTGTAACTGCAAAGTTGAGCCTGTTCTGAATCAGAGGAACAGTAGAATCTTACGCCTCTCATCAACAAATGCCTTAGCCTTTGCTTAAGGATATACAGAAATGTGCGGGCTTCCCCCTTCTAGTAACCCAAATTCAGAAAGACTCGATAAAATGTTAATATAATTAATACATTAGTTTTCAGTGCAGGTAACGATTCAAAATTCATCATTAGAATTCATTGATGGTTGTCAAGAAGATAAGATAGGCAGAACAGACAGGGAAGTAAGAAAAAAACAAACTGCAAAAACCCTCAGTAACCAGTAATCTTTGGAGATCAATCACCAAGACATTCGGATTTACATTAGCAGAGAGGTATCCTCAAAGTTACAGTTGTGAGGACGAATTTGTGGCTGGATAGGATAGAAAGCCTTTGTATTACACCATGAGTCACATTGCTGAACAAGAGTTAGCTGGGCACAGGATGAGCCTAACCCTAACACAATTGCTCACCAAACTTCTAAGTCTCCTTTATGTTTCCATCTTGAATCCATACAGATTGATTATATCTGAAGAAATACAACTTGCAGTTTTTACATGCTGGTGCTTAATTATATTATCTAAAAAGGAGAAATCTATTAAAATCTGGAAATTAATTTTCTTCAATCATAAAAACTATTTTCTTGAAGTCATACTTTCCTAATTTAAAAAAAAAGTCGATAAGCCAAAAATATTTAACTTGTCTTTGAACTAATATCTGTGTACTGGAAGACAGAAGTGAGCATAACAAATAAATACGCCTTTATGGAATGTACACATATATTCTTTCTTTAATCCACACATGTTCTAATTCACCCTAAATTGGTTTATGATTTATATATTATTTAATCATTTGGTCTCATATAGACTACATAATTAGGGACCAGCTTTTTTTAGAATATAATTATACCCACAAGGATCATCTTAGTTAACTTTTATTTCATCTGGTATTTCCTCTTACTTGATACTTGCTTTTGATCTCTCACACTCTCTACCTCTTCCCTCCAAGTTCTATTATATATTTGCCACTTACTCTTTCATAGGTCAAGTCCTGTTGGAATTGTTATTATGTATGCTTCACAACTGATTACAGAAAGTATTCATCTTTATTTAGTTCCCATAAAATAATCTGGCACACTTACATTTTATCAGAATTTAACTGTTCTCTGATAAAAACAATCATGCTACAACTCTGAACTCTCTAATCACAACTCAAATATCCCATATTTAAATATTCCACATTTAACCTTTAAAAGTAAACAAACCAGCAATAGCAAAGTTGTTTTTAGCACTGGAATAATTCAGACTTTATATAAAGATACTTGGGAACTACTTAGAATTAGTAAACACTTAAAATAATGTTAAGTCCTCTTACTATACTTGACATCTCTATAAGATAGACCAGATACAACAATACCCTTATCTTTGAGAGAGAGAAGCACTGAATGTCAGAGCATGATTATTAGAAAAAGTAGCAAATATCCAGAAGCTATTGTCATTTTAAATATGACTAACTTAGAAGGGCAGAGGAGTAATGCATGATATGATATACATTTTTTAATGACTGGAGTGCGAGAAATAAAATGCCAATATGCAGAGAATCAGATTTTTTAGTCTTTTTAATTAGCCAGCAACCAAGAGAGGGCTATCGCCATTAAAAATCTCTCGGCCCCGAGCAAATCAAGCAGGGGGCTTTTATAGGCAAAAACCATAGCTTTCACAATTTCAGGGAGGGGTCAGAGTCAGAGATGGAACAATTTGCAGCTACCTGCTTGCTTAGTTTGACCATTGGACAGCTGCTGTTTGCTTAACAGGATGTAGGGAGTAGGAGATTTCAAAGAAGAAGCTATCAGTTACAGTTCAGGGACCAAGAACAGTTGTGGTTACATGGGGGGGAGGTGTTTTTTCAAGCAGGCAACTGCAAACAACTTAAAATGGCTACCAAGCTTGTATAGGTTATATAGACATGTGGATTTTTCAGACATTTTATTCCCTCCTTTTACTTGTGCATGAGTTAAATTGTTGACTCATCAGTAATTGACAATGGACTATAGTGGGTAAAATATACAAGGGCTTTACAGAGTTAAAGCATTTTTTGACAAAATCAATAACCAATTGAGTACATGGGGCCCTACAAGTAAACCAAGGAAGAGAAGGATGAGGGGGCCTGCTAGAGTAGTGATGAGAGTTGTTAACCATGGGTTCCAGTTAAACAGAGAATGGAACCTGCCAGGAGCCACGATCCCTAAGAAGAGTAGAATAAAAGGGACCTGAAAACAGGAAAAACGCCAGCTGTGAGAAAGGCTCCAGCCAAATGCAGCCATGGTAGCGGCAAAGCCCCATGGATCCTGTTTGACAGACCTTCCCTGACTTTAAAGGATTGCATGCATAGGCTTTGAGAATGTTCCCTCTTTAATTGAGATAATAGATGCACAGATGGATGATGGCATTTGACAGCAAAAATTATACTTAAGCATAGTGAAGGTGAGATTGCAGCAAAAAGGTGCCCCTTAGGGTGTGTAAGGATGTTTTTCAAGTAACAGCAGGAGGTCGAGAAAAACAAGTCGACCACTTCCTCATAAACAGACCCCAGCTGAGAGCTGGTGGAAAACAACCGTTTGAGATAAAAAATAGGTTAGGATATTATAGGGTTAAATAAGTAGTTTGATAAAGATAGAAGTTAGAATATTAATAATAAAATAGTAAGATAAGATAAAATAGTAAAATAGATATATAATAGCATTAGTGATAGTTAAGGAAATATAGGGATATAAGGATAGAAATAAGATTAGTAGAAATAAGCATATAGTAGTAAGTAAGTTAAATAAGACATAGAGATAAGGTTTAGCTTTATAAGATAAGGATATTATTGCCATAATAATAGTAATAATAATAATAGTGATAATAATAACAATAATAATAAAAGTAATAATAGTAATAATAGTAAATAGCCATAGTAATAGCTATAAGAAAGTTAGGAAGAAAAACAGGAGGTTCACAAATGTTTAGCTTAAGAAAACCATCATCTGTGGATGAGACAGTAACTGCTGTCTAGTTCCTGCCCATTGATTAAAAAACATGAATGGCAGGAGGGAAAAGCAGTAGTTCCTGCCCATTGATTGAAAAACATGAATGGCAGGAGGGAAAAGCAGTAGCTCCTGTCCATTGATTTAAAAACATGAATGGCAGAAAGGAAAAGCAGTAGCTGCTGTCCACTGATTTAAAAACATGAATGGCATGGAGTCAGCAGGAAGGAAGCCAGATAGTAATTGTTACAGGTCAACTTTATTGTGAGTGCAAAAAGGATGTACGTAGGCATTTGGGTGGCAACACAGGATACATTTTGTGGGTGCAGAAAACTATATAAGCATGTGAAAATTCAATAAAAATTGGCAGAGCCTTGAGCTCTCCCCAGGAAGAGGATTCCTGTCGTTTTTGTCTTTTCTTTTTTGCCACTTCCCGATTCCACTCGCTACAGGCCCTGCTCCCGGAGCTGGTCTCCGGCAGGAACCAAGATTTATTATTAACTAGCTTTTTCCTTTTCAGCCTGACAGGTTTACCAAATCTGTCTTGAATAAGACTGGGTTGAGAGGTTGACTACTGGACCATTCTTCAGTATATCATGTTGTTCTCCCTCTAGTGAGGGTAAAGGAGTACCAAGCGGGATGTTGAGCCTCATTTAAAAGCACATGGGATGAGAAACACCAGAATAAAGACAAAAGAGTCTTAGCTTGCGGTGGCCAGTTCCGGGGATGGTTATTTCTGGTTGGAGCAGGACACTGAGCTTGGGAGGTGATTTTAGAGGGTTATTAAGGTCCTTTTGTACAGTCCAAATATTTGAGGGTGGAGTGTCATTGTTGAGGTCATCGAACCCAGTTTTCTTGATCCGAGAATAATGAATTCAGACTGGAATTCTGTCAACTTTGAATGCCATCGGAGTAGTGAGGGTGACAACGTAGAGTCCCTTCCAGGCCGGGCCTAGTCCTTCCTTTTGAAATTTTTTGACATAAACCAAGTACCCAGGCTGCAACGGATGGCATGGCATGGATGATGGGTTGGCAAAACACCATGGACATTGGAGTGAACAGTAGCCTGGACCTGTTGAAGGGACTGAAGATACTTTAATAGAGACTGAGTAGTAATTTTTTAAAGAATGGGATCTTATAACTGGGGTAACAAAGGAGGAGGCCTACCAAACATGATTCTATATGGAGTAAATTCAGTCTTATTGGGGGTGCTTTGGTCCTGGAGAAGGGACAGAAGATTTATTCATTTTTTACCGATCTTTATTATTAATTTGGTTAAAGTAGATTTTAAAGTCTGGTTCATGCATTTAACATATTCAGAGCTTTGTGGTCTGTAAGCACAATGTAACTTCCAGTCAACGTGCTTTACTAACCAGTTGAACTATGGATGGGGTGAAGGCAGGACCACTATTAGAACCAATAGAGAGGGGCAGCCCAAACCTGGGAATAATTTCATTTAACAAATACCTGGTAACCATCAGTGTGGTGTTATTCTTGGTGGCAAATACTTTTTTCATCCCAAAAAAGTATTTATAAACACTAGCAAATAGTTGCACTCCATATGGGGAGGTTTCACCTCAGGGAAGTCTACTTTCCATTTTTTTCCTGGGGTTAATTTTTGGGCCCTGATTCTGATAGTGGGCTTCAGCCCTTGTTTGGCATTGACTTGAGTACAAGCTGGGCAGTTGTTTTTTTGGCCACATATTTTAAATTATTGATATGGTAAAAATGGTTTAACAGTTCAGTCATCTTGGTGCCACCCAAATGGGTGGCAGAATGTAGTTTTTTACCAGAGTGTATTCAAGAGTTTTAGGCAGGATAATTTTAGAGTACCTGACCTACCATCCAGTGGGATTCTTGTGAGCTCCCATCTGGTCCACTTGCCTTTTGGGGGGGAGTAGGTGGGCGGTGGGAGAGAAGGTACAGAAAAAGTCTTAGTCAACAGGATAGTTAGAGGATTGACTGGAAGTTCTGCAGCTTCCCGGGCCACCTGGTCTGCCAGGCAATTACCAATTGCCTTTGAAGTATCTGATTTTTGGTGTCCCTGCAATGCATGATGGCTACCTCTTTGGGGAATCATATAGCCTTTAAAATTCTTCCCTTTGTTTTTTATAGTCTTACCCACAGCCATCAAAAATCCTTTTTCCTTGTAAATCACAGCACGGACATGGAGAATGGCAAAAGCATATTGACTGCCTATGAAGAAGTTTACCTGCTTTCCCGCTCCCCAGCACAGGGCTTGGGTTAAGGTACTTAACTCAGCTTTTTGAGATGATGTGCCATTGGGCAAAGGCTGTGACCAGATTACGTTGTGAGCCATGGTCACTGTGGCACCAGCCATGTGGACCTCTTCTATTACCAGACTGCTGTCATATGTGAACAGGACAGTATTAGCCTGGCTTAAGGGGGGGTGTCCTGAAGATCAGGGCAGCTGGCTTGAGAGATGTTGATTATGTCTTTATAGTCATGCATCGGTGTTTCAGGATTATTACTGGGGAGTATGGTGACCAGGTTGGGACATTGAATAAGAGAGAAAGTTAGACTGGGTTGATCTAGTAAAAGGGTGATTTGGGTATTTGACATTCAATGGCCAAAGGCACCCCAGAGCAGAATTTCAACAGCATGAGGAACAGTCAAAGTCAGATTCTGGCCAAGTTAGTTTATCTGCTTTCATGACTAGTATGACCATAGTGGCGATGGTCTGGAGGCATAAGGGCCAGTCAGAGGCCACTGAGTCCAGTCTCTTTGACAAATAGGCCATTGGCTGTCTCCAAGGTCCTAGAGTTTGGGTAAGGGCCCCTATTGCAATTCCCCACTGTTTATGAATGAACAGGTGGAAAGGCTTAGTAACATTTGGGAGGGCTAAGCCCGGGGCCTAGGTAAAAGCCATCTTTAACTGCTGAAACTCTTGTTCCTTGGTAGCAGCCCATTCCAGTGGCCGATCCCCTGCAGTAACTGCATACAGGGGCTTGGCAATTTCAACAAATCCCAGAATTCACAGTCAGCAATACCCCACCGCCCCCAGGAATTCTCAGACCTATTTCTTCATTGTTAGAGTGGGAATCCAGAGGATGGCCTCTTTCTGGGCCGAAGTCAGGGTTCACTTACCCTTTTTTAGCTGGTATCGCAGGTAGGAAACTTTAGTTGAGCAGAGTTGTGCCAAAACATGGTAGCCCAGGTCTTGAAGAAGCTGTAGGAGTAATACCTGTTAAAAATGTGTCCAAGTTTATAGCCATGAGCAGGAGATTATTCACATATTGGAGTAAAGTACATTCAGGGTGCAAGGTGCAAAACCTTGACAAATCCTGTTGAAAGACTTCCCCAAAAAGAGTCGGGAAGCTCTTGTATCCCCGTGGTGACCAAGTCCAAGTTAGTTGACTCGTATCTCCCGAGTCAGGATCTGTCCATTCAAAGGCAAAAATGGGTTGACTTACACGGGACAGAGGAATGGAAAAGAAAGCATTTTTTAAGTCCAGTACAGTGTACACCTGATGTTGAGAAGGAAGCAGGCTGAACAATGTGTACAGGTTGGGAACAGTAGGATGGATTGTTTCAATTCACTTATTGACCTTTTTAAAATCTTGAACAGACAGATAATTAGATGTTCCTGGCTTTTTAACCAGCAAGAACAGAGTGTTCAAAGCACATTGATGGCATCAGAATACCAGTGGCCAAATGTCTTTGAATATGGGGAGCAATTTCTTTCTGAGCCTGCAGACTCATAGGGTATTGGCAAATGCGAACAGGAGTGGCAGATGCCAGTAGACTCACCATAATAGGAAGGTGGTGTTTTGTCAATCCCGGTAGGTTGAGTTCTGCCCATACTGAAGGAAATTCCTGCTGCAACTGTAAAAGTAGGCTTGATGGGTTATTCCCAATGGGGGAATCCAAAGAAGCTAAAAGATATTCCTCATAGAGTGGAACAGTCAATAGCATTTGATAAACAGTGCCAGTAGGAATATACATTTTCGTCTCATCAGGTGAAAACACAATAGTACCCCTCAATTTCCAAAGCAAATCTTGGTTCATAAGAGGGAATGGGCAGTCAGATTAGAAACGAATGTGTGATCCATTTTTGGCCTAAGTCAACTGTCTGGTTGGAGGTAAATTTGCAGTTTGCAATGGCGCCTGCTGCTCCTTGGACAAAAATCTGCTCGTTAGACATAGGTCCTAATGATGACTTTAGGACCAATAGTTCTGCCCCAGTATCCACCAAAAGTTGAACTGGGTGGCCCCCGACAGTGGTGGATACCATGGACTCTTGGGAGCCTAAGGAAAAAGAGCCCTGGCCCCCTCCATCCAAATTATTTTCTGTTTCCCCAGTAGAGGGCAGGACCAGCACTGGCTTAGGGTTCTCTGTCTTTGGATGACGAGGGCAGTCCTCCACCCAGTGACCTAATTCCTTGCAATACACACATTAATTCTTGGCCAGCTGGATTCGCCCAGTTTCCTTTCATCCCTTCTTAGTTTCTCCCCTTGGCTTATGTGGCTGCTTTGAACCAGGTTGGGAGACCTGAATAGTGGTGACTAATATTTCAGTCTGCCTCTTTGCTGCTTTATCTAATTTTTGATCTGCCTATTTCTGTTTCTCAGCATTCCAGTTGTTAAAAACCTTCTGGGCTACTTCAAATAATTGAGAAATATTCATTCCTGCAAAACACTCAAGTTTCTGTAACTTTTTCTGGATGTCTGGAGCTGCCTGCACCACAAAAGCCAAATTTATAGTCCGAGCATTCTCAGGTGTCTAGGGGTCAGAGTGCAGGTACGGAACACCTCCTGAAGACATTTGAGAAATATCCCTGGTGACTCTTCAGTGTCCTGAATGACTTTGGTAGTTTGGGAAAGATTAATAGGTTTTCAAGCTGTCCCCTTCAAACCACCTAATAGAGTCCGGTGATAAGTCTCCAAGTCCTGGGACCCTGCTGAAATGCTGGTGTCCCAATCAGGATGGGACATGGGGAAAGCCTCATTTAGCATTTCTTGGTTTTCCTCCTCTGTACCAGCATCTGAAGCCAGGAAAGATTTTCTAGCTTCAGTTCTGATTTGCTCCTGTTCCTCAGAGGTAAAAAGAAGCAGGAGGAGTTGTTTACAATCGTCCCAGGTGCGGTGATGGGTCCGCATAATTGACTCCATTAAGGAGATCAGAGCCTGCGGCTAATCAGAAAACACTGGATTTTGATATTTCCAATTGTACAAATCTGAGGTGGAGAAAGGATTATAAACCAAGAAAGGCCAGTTGCCTCAATCTGACAGAACCTCGCTGGAGGAATAGAAGTGGTGCCAGATTGGTCTGAGATCAGAGATGGGTTGCTGAAGGTTGGGATCCAGGTATAGGGGACATGGAAGAGGAGGTGAAGGGAAGCACACATTGGTCCCTGGTGGCTTCCTCCAGGGTGGCTGTGATGGCCACCATGGCTCGGGAAGAGGAGGTGATGGTGGGAGAGGACTGAGGACAATATGGCAGTGGGTTACAGGTGAGGGTAATCAGCCCCTCAAGCAGGTCCTCCATTGATGGAGGCAAGATGGGATATAAACCTACCAGAGGAGGAGCTGAGGCAATCAGGAGAGGAGGAGCTGCCTTTTTAGAATTCAGGGTTTTTTGGCTTGGGAGAATTGTCATTGCCTGACTCATCCAGGGTCTTAGAGACCAGGATCCACCTAAGGATCCAGGGACCCTTAGGGTTCCCCGTTGTATCTCTTCCTCCAAGGCATCCATCAACCTTACTCTTTCCTCCAAGACACATGCCCTAAGCCAAGGTGGAGGATTTTTGACCAGAGATAACCATTAGTCAATATAGGGGAACTGATCTGGGTATGTGGGTCCCCCCATACCAGCAACAATTCTCCAGATTGTGCAGGTAACATGTATATCTAGAGACCCAACAGAGGGTCATTCAACACCATATATAGGCCAATCAATTCCACAGAGATCTCAGAGCCTGCCTTTTGAAAGACAGACATCATAGTCACCAGCAAATTCAACAGAGAAAATTTTTAACATGCAGTCTTAGGTACTGGAGGGCTTGGAAGACTTAAAAGCCTTCTGTCCCATGATGTCAAAACCAGTAAGTCACAGGAGACTCCTAATAGCAATCAAACTTGTCATAATTAGAAGATATGCAATAGCGAACAAAACCTTGACTGAAGACCAATCTGCAGGTGCAACAGAGACAAGCCCTGTAGCAAAGCGAATAGCAATTAGGCAGAGGAAAGAAAGAGGCCAAGGATGATGGGGTCCAGAAACCGCTGCATAAGCACATAGAGATCAAGAAGATATTCAAACAAAGATATTAAAACCGAGACTGTTCTACCAACAGCTTGGGTCAATGAATGAAGCCTAAGGAGTGGCCTCCTCAGGCTCCAACCTCCCTAAAAGAATTATGGTCACAAACAGAAGCAACAGGATAAACAGATTCTTACCCTTCCAGAGAGTGCAGACAGACTCAGGTTCTTTTGAGGCAGGAGGAAATCAGCAGTCGTTCCAGCTCCCTCCAAACCACTTACTGGTTATGGAGTCTTGACTAATCTCAGGGAGCACCTCCCCTATAATTCCTCACCAGGCAGGGAGAGCCAGAGCGAGACTACCTCCCATAATTGGCAAAATTTGTCTCACTGGGGCCTCCAAATGTTATGGCCGGAGTGTGAGAAATAAAATGCCAACAGGCAGAGAATCAGATTTTTGAGTCTTTTTAATTAGCCAGTGACTGAGAGAGGGCTAACGCCATTAAAAATCTCTTAGCCCTGAGCAAAACAAGCAGTGGGCTTTCAGAGGCAAAAACCATAGCTTTCGCAATTATAGTTTACATTTCAGGGAGGGGTCAGAGTCAGGGATGGAGCAATTTGCCACTACCTGCTTGCTTAGTTTGGCTGTTGGACAGTTGGTGTTTGCTTAACAGGATGTAGGGGGTAGGGGATTTCAAAGAAGAAGTTACCAATTACAGTTCAGGGTCCAAGAACAGTTGTGTTTACATGGCGGGTGTTTTTTCAAGCAGGCAACTGAAAGCAACTTAAAATGGCTAGCAAGCTTGTATAGGTTTTTGTAGGTTATATAGACATGCGGATTTTTTAGACATTTCAATTTCTGCATCTAGTCACAGGGTCAGCCAGGGTAAGTTTAACTAGCGGTGTACAGGGCAGACCATAAACACTTAAACTTCAATAGTGCAGGGGTTTCAAGTTCAAGTTTATAGACACAACTTTCAGAGCCTGAGGAAATCAGTAGTATTTGTTCTTAGGAAAGAGACAGAGAAGCATCAAGATTACAGTGAACATATAAGATTAACTGAACACCAGAATCATTGGCAACCTGATCTGTATGGCAGATTTGAAGTAAAGACCTCAGAAATGTTTCTATTAAGTAAAAAATACTCTTATTCTCCAGCCCAGATAGAAGCTGTGTCTACACATGGGACTCATGGGTCTAGGTTCAAGCAAATAAAGATTCAATGGAAAAAAATTGTATGCTATTAACACACTTCATACATTTTACATAAATACAAATAAACTCAAATAAAGCACATCTATTGAGAAATACTGGGTTTTTTTAAAAACATAATGAAAAGCACAAGCTGGAGAAGTGGACAATTAAAAAAGAAACATTCTTATTATTGTTAAGTATTGCCATTGTTAAAATATACTTTTCTTTACTGTAGTATATTATTATACAAGCAAAGGTTTTTCCAGGATATATTCATAATGATAATTCATATGCCCTTAAGTTAGGCCATTTTTGGCTACCTGTCAATTCATGTGATAAATGGAATTACAGCATTCTTTGCTCCTCACTCTATTACAACCCCTTTATTCTGTACACTTACAGTCAAATTTCTCTTGCTAAGAAAATGAATTCATGAGCTCTATAGGTGAACATCCAACTTTGCTACTCTATTGCTACCTGTTCACTCCCCACTCACTGACAGAATTCCCCCAAAAAAGTGACAAACATCCTCTTCCTAAATAACCTAAACTAAATCTGACTTCTTAAAAGAAAGCATTCTATTAATATCCCAACCTATAATTCAAGAGTATTATTTAAATAAACATGTGTTTCAAACAACACATATCACACAGATATTCCACACTCCCTCAGCTATCAAATTCCAAAATAATTTTACTAATGTTTATCTAAAGTTGAAACAAATATTTAAAACAAATTTTAAACAATGTTTTAAAAAGTTAAATATTTTTAAAAAATTAAAACAAATAAAAACTACTTCTCTGGCTAATAAGTAAAATAATGGTAACAGGTTGATCATATTATTCTGTCCAATTCTACCACGTTACACTTTTTAAATTAACAAATATATAAGAACAGTAATAATCCTGTGTACTGACAGCTTTACTCTGACAAGCTGAAAACAACAGGTAACAAGTGTCAACCTGCACAAAGAAAATCCTACACAGAGACAGAGATGATTTATAGAAGCTGAGTATGAATGCTACTTTGATGAAAGCACTTGTTTTTAAATTGGTGTTCTCATAGGGTAAACTTTACATTTTATTACTGTATCGAATTTTAGACAAGGAGTTGAAAACTGCTACCAAGAGAAAAACTGACATAGATTTTAAAATATATACCAAGAGTAAGCAGCCATCACATGCAAACCCAAACACTCTCAACCCAAGGTGTTAAATCAATAGATGTTTGAGCTATAACAGTCTGGTCTGAATAAAGTGATGCTGCTGATTTTATATTCTGGGGAATTTTCCCTCCTTCTATGGGAAGTGGATACATTATAAAGGTAGATCTTGAATAATATTAAAGATTTTCAAAGTAGAGACAGTAAAACCAGTCAAAGGATAATAAACCCTTAAAGATCTTAACCATAACCATATGTAATGAAGAATCGCATTAACTACCGGGACAATGTTACCTTAAAATTGAAATTTAGGGTGTACCTGTATTTTAACCTAAATTTAATCTAAACATGCTTATAAGATTAGAGTTAAAATGTGGTGCTAAAGAAATAATTAGAGGTTAGGGAGGAAAGCGATACTCTGCAGAAAACTAACCTCTGAGACATAATCTGGAGAGCAACATCACTTTTATTTTTATTTTTTCTCTCATCATAGAAGACAGCTCTACCCTTTGTCCTCCCACATCAATTAGAAAATTTAAAAGCCCAGGGAAAGGGCAGCTAACAGCTCTTCTTGGTTTAGTAGACAAGTCTCAGTTCTTGCAGGTGTAAATTTTATTAATTCATGCTGAGGCCTAGGATTACAATCCCCTTTATCTTGTGTGAGACTGCTAGCATTTCTGGTTCTGTCATGCTTTCATAAAGATTTTCAGAGATGACATTTTCATGCCTATGACCCCAGACCTGGAGTTGTTATCTTGCCTGAATCATATCCTCCTTTTAGGAAGAAATCTCGAAAACAGATGGGAGGCTGCCTCTCACCAGAGAATCTGAAGGAGGGCAGGTATCTCTTGGCTTCTTGGCAGCTGTAACACAGGCACAAGATTTAAGAGTACTCAATAGAATGTTCCAACCCACGACTTTTAATCTAGAGTGAGTGATGGTAAGAAACAAAGACAAAATTGCTTTCAACAAGAGTGGCAAGAACAGCAGCTTCAGTGTTCCTGTGGCAGTGTTGCCAAAAACTGGCACGAACCCTTCCTCATAAAGACATGCAAATTAATACACTGTGATACTCAAAAACTTTTACCTAACATCTTAGAAAGATTGAATAAATTGACATACACTTTTGCTAAATATATCAAAATAGGATAGGAATTTTGCAGAAAAAAATGACACAAGCTCAACAGACTTCACATTAGATCTTGATTGATCTCTCAAACCATATCTCCAATATGGACAGACAGGCAGGGACTCTGAAACCTAAGCTGCTTGAGGAGCCACCAACCAAATCACTGCTGGTAGCTATGGAAGAAAAAAAATGAAACTCCAGAGAGTGTCACACTGGCACCTAATATAACTTACGCATCACTCCTGATCTATTCTCTGGACAGACTACAGATATAGTCTCCCCCACCACCAAGGAGGCCAGGATATTCAATCTGAACAGGTGTCTGGAAATCAGAGAGCCACAAACAGCCTACAAACAATATTAATGGCTACCAAAATTTTTTTAACTTTTAAAGCTCTGATGTGCTTCCTTGAAACTTTAAAACAAAAACAAATTGATTTTTTTGAAAATCAGTATTGCCAACTCACTTGATTGCCACAGTGGGGCCAAGGGAAGTACATCTCCAATTCTTTCCTCTAAACAGTCACTTTAATGACAACTTTACTAAACTCAGATTTCTGTTTCACCTCAAGACACTGGCCAATAATTAAGGTTCAATATGTTCTTTGATTTGAATTTGTGTTTTTCCTGCCCACTCCAGTATTGCACCTTCACCCACAAGATGGAGATAAGTCTGAGTTGGGAAGGGATCTCACACTGCCATTCCACATGCAGTCAGCAGGCAGTCAGCAAGCAATCCCTGACACTGGTCTTCCTCTCTACCACCAATTCTACACTCCTCATCTTTTGATTAGGCCTCTAAAACTTTGATGCTATCACTCTTGCTCACAATAATGGATCTGAGGTACAGAACAACAAAAGCATTTTAAATTTCCTGTGAAAGTAGAATGGACCACAGACACATTTGCTGAGCCAATGAAGATGCAAACAACAGAACGTCTGTGAAGTCACTCTTACCTTATACAAATCGTGTCAAGAGAAAACGGAATAATTCTTTAAAGATCAAGAATAAAGGCATAACAGATATTCTCATCCACCCCAAAGAAGTAAGTATATATTTTTTCCAACAAGAGGCAAAATGTGTTGGGTGTCTGATTACCAGAAGGGCAAACTGAGGACATCACTATTGCTGCTCACAGAATATATACAAATCTCCAAATTCCAGATACATGGTACAATTTCATTTCTTGTACCTTGGTGATTGGCCCACACATGTGATTAGGTCTAGTCAGTGAGTTCTAAACTGAAGCACTTAATTAAGGCCAGTCCAAGATTCTCTGGAATCCATTCACTCTTGCAATACTTATAGCTACTACTCTAGTCTAAATCACTGTAATTTCTGCCTTGAATAATGACACTAGTGTTCTAAATGGTGTCCCATTACTGACTCCTGCCCTTTCCAATCACTGTTCATCATGGGGCCAGAATAGTTATTATTTTTAAAGAAACTGAATTACTTAAACTTTCTCTACTAAAACAAACCAATAGCTTTACTCTTGCATTAATAAATGCCTAGTGAGTGTTTGTAGCATCAACAAACCACACAGTCAGGACCAAGCTACCAAATCTTCATAAAGCTTAGAAGCTTTTGTAGAAATTCTTTTTTTCTCATGCCTAGTCTATTGCAACAGTTGTTCTTTAACTGACATCTTTGATTCTAGTCTCCATAACGTGTTCCTCATTTCCACAGAAATCATTCTAAAATATTAATTACATTATATACTTTTTATTTCTTAAAATCTGTTAATGCTTTCTAATAAACTACAACAACGGTTTGCAACTAAAGTCTTCTGAAGCCCTTAGGTCTCTAGAGAATAAATTACTCTTAATTTTGATTTTCAATTTATAGTTTTAAAATCAGTACATAAAAATATTCAAAAAGTGTCTCTTTAAAATGGAAGCCATACGGATATGGACTAATATCACTGGAGGTAAAGTGAGCACTCAACCAGTCTGTCTCTCAGTCAGGCACCAATAGCCTGCCATACTTCCAAGAAATGTTGAGTCAAGATTACAATGAAGAAATTATTACTGTTGGGATTTGGTTGATGTACAGTGTGAAGTACGATGTATTTTTTTCACCATTTGGGACAAACGGAGTATGTAGACAGAATTATTTGTGTATGTGAGAGGAGAGAGGGAGGGAGAAAGGAGGAGGATATTGGGATTGTATGACAGGGAAAGTGGGTTGATAGAGGGAAATACAAGAAATCTATGATGCCTTTTGTACTTAAGGAGTTTATACTAGCAATGATTCATGAAAAAATAAAGAAACAAAAAGGTTTCTACTCTAATATTTTTCTAATATTTCTTTTGTAATATAGAAGAAATGCATGAGGAAAAAAAGATGCAATTTAATTATTAATTTCTCTTGTACCATTAGATATATATTTCCCCCTTAGTATATCTATATAAAAGTGCTTTATTCATCTATATTATACAGCTTTTACTATATTATTCTGTTGTTTCTGGCTTGAAGAAGAGCTCCTTAATGAACACTGCATAATTTTTGTGCAAGAGAAGTGTTTTAGACATAGTCTTTGTTTTTCTTTTTTGAGTTGGAGTCTCACTCTGTTGCCCAGACTGGAGTGCAGTGGCATGCTTCCGGCCACTGCAGCCTTGACCTGCTGGGCTCTGGCGATACTTCCGCCTCAGCCTTCCAAGTAGCTGGAACTACAGGCGTGCGCTACCACACCCAGCTAATTTTTTGATTTATTGTAGAGATGAGGTCTTGCCAAGTTGTCCAGGCAGGTCTTGAACCCACAGGCTCAGGCAATCCATTCACCTTGACCTCCCAAAGCACGGGATTACAGGCTGAGCCACCAAGCCCGGCCTAGACATAGTCTTATCTTGAACCCAGATTAAACACTTATATAGTCAATGCTCTCAGTCTGCACAAAAGTAATATATTATCTTTCTGCTTTGGATGCTAATAATGACTACACAATGATGTATTTCATCTTCATCTTATAAATGTATAAAAATTATATTTTAAGTTATATTTATACTTATGTCTAATAAGAAAGAATGTAATAAATCTTTGTACCTTTATAACTTTTAATAGTTTATCTCTGAAAACTAATTTCATCTCAATGAAGGGTCTTTCAGAAATATTATTTGTGGATAATCCAGTTTTCCTAATTTAACATTTTAAAACATATTTTCAATGTTTAAAGTTCACTAAATATTCTAAAACAATCTTCAACTCCTTTATTTCCATAAATACATGAGCAATATTCAGTCTTATAGTCTGTGCACAATACTTACAGAAGTTCAACTAATTTTAGGACCTGAATTTTGCCAAGCAGATATTTTTCTGCTTAGATGTATACTTGTATTTATATATAACTCAGTGGATTTTGCAGTCAGTTCATTCAAATTAATAAATTCAAGGAACAAACTAGTCACACTATTGTTTTGCTTGTTTATTTTGTTTGTCATTGAATTTCCTGGGGTGGGGGGGAATCAATTCACACAGTATTGTTAGTAAAATAAGTTCACTAGACCCATGTAACCATATCATATTTTGACTTAATTATCTCAGTATGCAATTGATTATTTTTTAAAAACATGAGCCACACCCTGATAGATGGCGTCAACTCAAATAGGCTATAAAGTACTATTTACTGAGGAGTAACATTTTAATAAATGAGCCCTGGTATCTACTAGCATTGTAGTTTATATACCATAGATGGTTAACTTGTACATGAATCATAACTGCATTTTATATTTGCTTAAGTGTCTAGAATAGAAATGAAAAGTTATATACTTTGAGGAGATAAAATATTTTTATATAAAAAAATCACGGGGTTCTGGTAAGATGGACACGGCATAGGTGGAATTGTGAGATTCTTTGAGCGTGAGTTCCCAAAAAGACTCTTGCTTTCCTTCCCCCACCCCACTGCCCACTGCCAGCCGCATTGGTCTGAAGCCCGGGGACCCTTGGTCCCACACAGGGCCAGATATTGCGACCCGGATGCTACCTCGCAAGTGGGAAGTGTCGGGTCTCGGCTCCCTCCCTGGCTGTATCGTCTAGCCCAGACCAAGCCACAGGTCACCCTGGGAGGCTCTGAGCACCTGCCCCTCACAGAAACCGATTCCATTTCTGACTGAAATACACTGTGAGCGATACAGGGCCACTTTGGCCACCGCTCACTGCCTGCCCTTTGGAGTTTTGGAGCTCTGGGTAAAGGAACAGCATATCATTAGGAGGTGCTGATTGGAGGCTCTCAGCTCCAGAGGACAGAACTCCCGATCCCCTCCTGCACCCCAGCCCGCTGGTAGTGCCCCGGATACAGTGACCAGCTGTACAGCTGATCCCTGGTGCCTCCCATGCCACCACAGTACATCATAGTGGATTGCCCAGGGACCCCAACAAGTGGAGAGAAAGGATCCGCGAAAGTGAAACTGCCACCTCGCCATTCTCCAGGCAAAACTTGCATTGCCCCGCCCACCTATCAGCAGCCTCCACCTTGGTTGCCAAGGTAATGTCGCTAAGCAGAAGACAAAGCCCCTCCCCTACGCTGAAGCAGGCAAAGGGAACTAAGCAGCAGACTTCCCAGGCAGCAGGCCAAAAGAAGAAACCCAAGTAGCAGTAAATGTAGCTGTCTGCAATGAAAATAAGGGGAAAGGCCAAAGAGTAGAGATGAACAGACATTAGACACTCAGGAAAGATCCCAGAGCTAGTCTGATTTCTTACTTTGACTTTTGATTTTATCACTTTGACTGTTTGTTTTGCTCACTTCTGTTTGCTTATTGACTTTCACTATCTGTTTGTGTTAGGCAAAACGCATCAAAAGACATGATTTTTTTGGTCTGTCTTTGTATACCTACCAGTATTCTTTAGGGAATTTTCCTTGTGTGTTTTATTTACTTCTCTCCAGCCTTATGTCTCTTTTTCACCTGTTAGTTGGTATGTATGTCTGTTTTCCCTCTCACTCTTCTCTCTTTCTAACTTCCTATTGCCCCCCCCCATCTTAGTCCATACTTTCCTCTTTTGTACCTCCTTTTGCTCCAAGGACCAAACTTACATTCCACTGCACAGAAGATTGTAAGACAGTAGGAAATAGGTTCCAGTGGGTTCATACACGGGTAGGTGGTTACTGGAATCAGCATATAGATTCTGAATCACAGCTTCCCCCTCAATTAAACCTCAAAACTGCAAAAAGTACAACCCGCAGCACACACTCCAACCTCAAAAGTGACCCTCATAAGGAAGACCCTCATAAGGAAGACTAGGAGATTGCACAAGTGAAGCAAAAGCAACCCCACATTCCCTGAAAAACAGAATTAATGAAGGGGAAGGAAAGGAGGAGAGAGAGAGAAATCTACACAAATGAAGACAAACCAAAAGAAGAATATGGGTCTCTCCCAGACCCCTGGGAGGACAGACACTGAGTAAACTGACTTCGGAATGCAAACAAGGAAGAGCCCCCAGAAAGGCTGGTCTCAAACTACAAATCTAGATATCAAGACATTAATGGAGAGATTAAAAAGAATTGAGAGTCAAGAAGAAACTAGGAAGGAGCTGATAACTGAGATAACAGCAATAAAGAATACTGTGAATGAAATAAATAACAAACTGATAAGCATGGAAAGCAGAATTACCCAAGCAGAAGAAAGAATCTCAGAGCCTGAGGACCAAAATATAGAACTAATCCAAACTGTTAAAAAACAGAGAAAACTGTAATCCCGCGCCTTTGGGAGGCTGAGGTGAGTGGATTGCCTGAACCCGTGGGTTCAAGACCCGCCTGGGCAAGCAAGACCTCATCTCTACAATAAATCAAAAAAGTAGCCGGCCATGGTAGTGCGAGCCTGTAGTTCCAGCTACTTGGAAGGCTGAGGCGGAAGGATCGCCGGAGCCCAGCAGGTCGAGGCTGCGGTGGCCGGGAGCGGCCACTGCACTCCAGTCTAGGCGACAGAGGGAGACTCCAACTCAAAAAAAGAAAAAATAACAGAAGGAGGTTTAAAAACAATGCAACTGCAGGGCTTCAATGAGAATGTGAAATAGCACACTACAGTTTACTTCCAGAAATGGTCACAGGAGAGCATCAGTACAAAGAAGGAATGAGAGAATTTTCTGGAAGACACTACTGTGACCTATAAAACAGGGGATATAATTACCT
>CAUYQG010033434.1:0-14702 GCA_963574415.1 Tarsius wallacei | reverse complement strand
TTCCTTATTTGATTTTGGAGTTTAAAGACTTGGTATGTTGGTGTTTAATAGTCTTTCATCTCATGCCGTGAAGATACTTCTCCTGGTTCTTCTCCAAATCTATGGCCTGATGCCATGATCTTTGGCATTTTTTTCATTTCCCTGTGCTATGGTTTGAATGTATCCCCCAGAAGCTCATGTGTTCAAAACTTGGTTGCCACTGGGTGGTGCATGACTACTGTAGAATCAGCAGTATTGACCCATCAGTATAGTTGATAGTGTTCTTAAATTCTTGACAGCTGTTGAATTGAAATGTGTATTTTATGACTTTCATTTTTTAATGGTGACTTTTCAGACAGAGGCAGGAAAAATGTGATACAGGTAGTATCTGCTTTCCACAAATTACTTTGAGTTGAAAAACAAGTAAGATGAGAGATTAAAAAAGCCATATTATTACATTTTTAATGGTTTTCTATCAAGCATTTGGAACTGTTTTCCCCCTCCAAGTTATATTACACTTATCACAGTATTCTTCTGAACTGGATAGTATTCTACAATTTTTCAGTGGGAGAATAGAGGTCTAGAGTTCACATAGCTTTTCTGAATTAGGTATGAAACCCCTTGACTTCTCTCAGAGACCTTTTCCATAGGGCAGGCTGCTGACCTACTGTATGTAATTGGTTTTTGGTACAATGAGAACCAGTCTCTATTTGTTCAGGCAAGACCTGGCGGGTAATGAAATTTTGTCTGAGGGCTTTCCAGATGATTACTTCATTTTGTGGCATCTCATTTCTTTTTACTTAGAGATTTTGCTTGCGCCTTCTGTGGAGGTGATGACATGTATTGTTACTGTCAGTTACATTTCATTCTCAGCCTTCTCACTGCTTTCTTGCTCTTGATTCAGGTCTAGGAATCACCATGGTCCTCTTCACTTTACAAGAGAGATTTCTTGGTTTGTCCCTGTCCCAGACCTGGCCCATCTCACTGGTGACTGGGTGGAATGTCACCTGTCAGTGGCATTCTTTGGAGTTCACCTTCATCCTGATGCAGATAAAGTCCCTGTGATGTCTTTCCTGGCCCAAATGCCTGTGTTGTACCTCCAGCACAAGCCAAATCTATACCTCTGAGCCTGGTTAGAAAAGTTTGGACATGCGTCTTATGTCCTTTTAGTATCCTCTTGGCGGAAAGTGCGCACAGTTTTCTTTCTAGGGTTCCAGATCATTTGTCCAGTGAACCTTGTCCAGTGTGGCCTTATATAAGGTCTTTGTTATATCACAAATGAATGCTTTGGGACACGAAAAGTTGTCTGTGCTGTTTGGTCTTGGGATCCCCGTGCTTTGTAAGAGGAAAAGAGCAGCTACTTGGGAGGCTGAGGCAGAAGGATTACTTGGGCCCAGGGGTTCACGTTTAGCCAGGCAGTGTAGTGAGACCCTATCACTTAGGAAGAAAGGGAGGGCGGAAGGGAGGGAGGGAAGAAGGAAGGAAGGAAGGGAAAGAAACCCAGTAGCAGAACTCTTCTGGTATATTCCTTTTGTGAGTGAGTGATGACTCAGAATTAAATGAAAGAGATTGTATGACAGTGACTGGTCACTGATTGGTAACTTCTGTTATCTCTGTTCTTTATTTCCTTTTATTTCTGTCACCAGAATTTACTCTAGCAATATTAAGTTTTTGCCTTTTAGATACTTGTGAGTAGAATGGCCCTCTATTTTATTGATGAGAACATTTGAGATTTTTACTCCTTTTACTTAGTCATTTAGCTCTTATTTTTTCTAAAAAATTTTAATGACAGTTTTGTTGATATAATTCGCATGCCATATAATTTACATATTTAATGTGTACATTTCAGTAGTTTTTAGAATATTCACAGAGTTGAATCAATTTTAGAATATTTTTATCACTCTTAGCCATCACTCCCCATTTCCACCTAGGCCCCCCAGACCTAAGCAACCACTAATCTACTTTCTGTCTCTGTGGATTTGCTTGTTCTGAACATTTCATATCAATGAAATCATATACAATAAGTGGTCTTTTGTAACTGGCTTCTTTCACGTAGCATCATGGTTTCAAGTTTTATCCCTGTCTTACTTTTGGTTTTTCATTGCTCTTGGGGATGGTACAGAAAATTCTGTGTAGTGTTTTTCTCTCATCTCTGGAATAGACGAACAGTTTATAGATAGATTCTTTGAAGAACAACAGCAAAAAAGTATTTCCAAACAAAGACTGTCTTAGGTCTTTAGATGTACTTTAGTTGTCGTCACTTGAGATCGATGGTTTTTGATCTCTGTATTAGTTTTCTACTGCAGCAGAACAAATTTTACAAAAACGTGGCAGGTGTGAACAGCACACAGTTAGTGTCTCTGGTTCTGTGGGTGGGGAGCCTGGGCACTCTGTAGCTCTCGTTCTCGCACCTGGCTGCAGCCTTATCAGGGCTCCACCTGGAAAGGCCCATGTCTAGCTCACTCACATGGCTGTCTCAGGGCCTGCTCTTCCCAGGCCTCACGCAGTTCCTTACGAGCTGCTGGCCAGAGGTGGTCCTCTGTTCCTTCCATGTAGCCTCTCTCTAGGGCATCTCACGCGTGCCACCTGGCTTCATCAAACCAGGAGAGTGAGAAAACAAGTAAGAGTGGGCCGGCAAGAAGAGGTGGGCCGGTGAGAAGAGGTGGACCAGTGGATGGGTGGGCACAGTTTCTCACGATCTGATCACAGACGTGACATCCTGTCACTTGCCACAGTCTGTTGGTTGCAAGTAAATCACTAGAGTCACCACATATTCAAGAGGAGGGACACAGGCTAGAACACCAGAAATTAGAGATTACTGGGGGCCACTTTAGAAGCCTGCTTACCAGAATCTCCAGTCCTTTTCTGAACATGTATAGCGGGGGTCAGAAAGGTGGATTATTGCCTTCCTTGGTTGCAGAGGGACTGGAGAAACATATCAGAAGTGCCCTTAGCAATATGGTGAAATTCCCTGAAGTAGATGTGCTAATAATTTGTGAAACTTTTTTTCCCCCCTAAATTCATCTCCTTCATCTTTCTCCTCCCACTTAGTCAGTTTCAGCTGCTATACCAAATAGTCATAGACTGGGAGACTCAGCCAACAAACACTTCTCACAGGCTGGAAGTCTCTCGGGACAAGGGTGCCAGCATGGCTTGGCTCTTCTGGGTGCTCGCCCTGGGTATGTCTTCACATGGCAGCAGAGAGAGCTTCTGTCTCTTCCCCTTTTTCTTTTTTTTTTCCTTTTTGAGTCAGAGTCTCACTCTCCGCCCAGGCTGGAGGGCAGTGGCATAAAAACTACCAGAGTTTGACCTGCTGGGCTCAGGCGATCCTTCCGCCTCAGCCTTCCAAGAAGCTGGAACTACAGGCGCGCGCTACCACACCTGGCTTATTTTTTAATTTATTGCAGAGATGAGGTCTCATCAAGTTGCCCAGGCTGGTCTTGAACCCCTGAGCTTAGGCAGGCTTCTCGCCTCGGCCTCTCAAAGTGCTGGGATTACAGGCTTGAGCCACTGCGCCTGGCCATCTTCCTTTTTTTCTAAGAGCCCTAATCTCATCTTGGGGGCTCCATCTCATGACCTCATCTCAACCTGATTTCTTCCCAGAGGCCCCATCTCCACCCATCATCACACTGGGGCAGGGCTTTACCATGTGAATTAGGAGGGGATACTACCATCCAATTCACACACACATGGCCTGGTGGCATTTAGTTTTGCTTCTCCCCTTTATTTCCTGCTACATTTCAACAGATTAGTTCCTGGTCTTCGTTTCCACCCCCCGCCCCGCCCCAGCCTTGGTCTTTGAACATTGAACACTTCCTGACAGTTGCTTTTCTTTCCTTTCCTTTGCTCTCTGGTAGTTTTTATGGAACTCTACGTGCCTGTTGAGTTCTTTAGGTCTTAGTTTTGAAATCTGCTCCCTTTTAGATTCTTGTATAATTATGGCTCTTCTCTGAGTTCCTCGACTATTTTCTCTTTGGGGTTCTGAAGTAGTTTGAGCTAAACCTGGTGTTCTGGTGCAGAGTACAGGACAATCGAGTGAAATTGTGTCCTTTCCTTCTTACAGAAACTTGAAAAAGGAAGTCTATAAAATATTTCAATCCTCCAGAAAGTACAGAGAATAAAAGAACAGAACTCTTATGTGCTCACTACCTGGATCAATTAAGTGTTAACGTTTCATCTTATTTTTGCTCCTTATTTTTAAATAACTTAATAATCACTTAAAAGTTTATTTATCCATTCAAAACGTTATATTGATGGACATGTAGGGTGCTTACACATTTTTGCTATTATAAACATTGCTATGTGAGTGTTTCCTTGTGCTATAAAACAAACTTCTGAGTGACTGATGAACAAAACTATAAGCACTAGACCCCTCTGTAATATGTTGACCAATAAATGTTAAAGCCACTTGTAGTAATATACATGAAAGCTTTAGTTAAGGAAAAATACTTTTTGTGATGGCCATTTATATGGAAAAATGTTAACTCATGCTACCTTTCATTTTTGGATTAATGCCGGTATGGCATGCTGTTTTTCAAAACAGATATGTGCATGCCTGTAAGGAAAACCGATGAAATATTAGAATTACTAGCAAAAACTGCTTTCAAATGATAATTTAAAAAATATCCACTGTATGCTTTTCTTATTTTTCTTTGATGATATTTATTACTATTTAGAGGTAATCAGCCAAACCCATAGTTATTATTCTTTGTGCCATACTAACTTCTGAGCAAGAATTTTTTGTAAGCTTTTTATTATGGACAGATTGTATTTATTTATTTATTATTATGGAAATTTTAAAACACAAAAGTAGAGAAAATAGTGCTATGAACCCACATGTACACCGCACCCAGTTTCAACACTGTCAACTTTTCTTTTGAGCAAGATTCTTAGCTGCAATGTTAACATTATTTTCATATTTACAAAGTATCATATCTAGAGTAATGCAAAATATTAATAACACTCATTTGAAGAATTATTTCAATATTTCTATAAGTGGCAAATGTATCGAGGACATTATTATTATTGTTAGACTTTAAAATAATCCTTTTAATACAGTTTTGCAACATTTTGGGCATATTATAGGTTTCTTCTTTCTATTGGTTGCTCAGGCCAGTGGTTTATGAGACCAGTCTTCTCTCTGACAGGGAGATTATCCATAAATGATGTAGAAGTATGACATAAGACCTTCAAAATGTGTTTTCTTGTTTGTTTTTTGAGTAGGGGGTCTCATTCTGTCACCAGCCTGAGTGCAGTGACACAGTCATGGCTCACTGCAGCCTCAAACTCCTGGGCTCAAGTGATCCGTTTTCCTCAGCCTCCTGAGTAGCTGGATTACAGGTGTACACCTGGCTAATTTTTTATAGAGACAAAATCTTACTATGTTGCCCAGGCTGGTCTTGAACTCCTGGGTTCAAGCACTCCTTCTGCCTTGGCCTCCCAAAATGCTGGATTACAGGTGTGAGTCACCGCATCCAGCCACCAAAATGTTTTGATACAGAAAGTCAGAGTATTTCAAATGTTTAGAGGATTCCATTTTTAAAAAGATGTTCAGGGACCGCTAGTGATATCCCCTGGTCTCTGCAGTGTTTGTGGGATGATGGATCAAGCACTGTACAATTCACTGCTTGCACTGTGTCTCATGTGTTTGTTGTGTGCTTGGATTCCAGATAGCAGTGGTTATGGGATCTTGTACGGCAGGAGGTGCTTATGTGCCTGCAATGGCTGATGAAAACATCATCGTGCGCAAGCAGGGTACCATTTTCTTGGGAGGACCCCCCTTGGTAAGAAAATAATCTCGATGGGTTTATTGAGCTTAAATATGCATAACATAAAATATACCATTTTAACTATTTTGCGATGGTTTTAAAAACATCGTGGTAAAGTATATGTGACATAAAATTTACCATTTTAACCGTTTCTCAGTGTCCATTTCTATGACGACGAGTACATTCATGTTGTTGTGCAGCCATCACTGCCGTCCATCTCCAGAGTTTGTTCATTTTCCCCAGCTGAAACTCATTAAACACAAACTTCCTATTCCCGCCCCCTCCACTTCCCCCGGCAATCACATTCTACTTTCTGTCTTTATGGATTTGTCTACTCTAGGTACCTTACGTGTTAGTTGAATCATACGATCTGTCTTTCTGTGGCAGACTCATTTGACTTAGCAAAATGCCCTCAAGGCTCATCCATGTGTAGCATATGTCAGAATGTCCTTCCTTTTTAAGGCCAATTAATATTCCATTGTGTGTATGTACCACATTTAGTCTATTCATCTGTTGATGGACATTGAGTTACTTTTACTCTTGGGCTATTATCACTCTTGGGCTATTATGAATAATGCTGCTATGAATATGGGTATACACAGATTTGTTCAAGTTCCTGCTTTCATTTCTTTTGGGTGTACATCTAGAAGTGAAATTGTTGGATCATGTGGTAATTCTGTGTTTAGTTTTTTGAGGAATTACTTCAGTCCTTTTTATGGCTGAATTATATTCCATTATGTGGATATACTGCATTTAGTGTATCTATTATACGCAATGGTGCAATGAATCCTCATGTACAAGTTTTTGTATGAACACGTTTTCATTTCTGTTTGGTATTTACCTATGAGTAGATTTGCTGGGTAATATGTTAGGTATGTTTAACATTTTCAAAAAACTGCCAATCCGTCCACAGTGCTTTTTACTTCCCTACCAGTGGTGTTTGAGGGTTCTGGTTTCTCCACATCCTCTCCACACTTGTTGTTGTCTGTCTGATTATAGCCATCCTGGTGGGCAGGAGGGAGTACCTCACTGTGGTTTTGATTTGCATTTCCCTAGTGACTATTGATGTTGAGCCTCTCTTCTTGTGCTTTTTGACCATCTGCATGTCTTCCTTGGAGAAATGTCTGTTCAGATATTTTGCTCATTTTAATTGTTTATTTAATTACTTTATTCTTAACATAAATCTTTAGCAGCTGTTTGGTCTTTTTTTACTTTTTAGAGGCAGTTCTGTTGTCCAGGCTGGAGTGCAGTGCTGCAGTCATAGCTCACTGCAGCCTCCAACTCCTGGACTCAGGAGATCTTTCCATCTCAGCCTCCTGAGTAGCTGGGATTGCAGGAACATGCCATAACAGCTGGCTAGTTTTTTATTTTTATTTTTTGTAGAGATGGGGCAGGGTCTTACTATGTTGCTCAGGCTGATCTTAAAGTCCTGGGCTCAAGTGATCTTCCCTCCCTGACTTCCAAAGTGCTGGAATTGTAGGCGTGAGCCACTGTGTCTAGCCAGAGTTCAAGAATTTCAAGAGGGCAATCACAGAACGTTCAACTCCCAGAGTGGGGCCCTTCTGAGAGTGAGTTCTATGCAGCCTCACAGGTCATTTGCTCATGATGCTGGCACTGCTGACGGGATCTTGTCATCCTGGGCTCTTGCTCAGTGGTCCTTGGTCAGCACCATCCTAGTGGTTTCAGTGATACATTCATTGCTCTGTTGTGCTTATGTCACAGCATGACCTAGACTTCAAAGAAGTAGACACAGACAGTTGCTACCTTGCAACACAACTGCCCACTATAGAAGTGAAATCTAAGAGTATCAAATAGGTAAAAATAAGAAAGCCAGGGATATTGGAAAATTATAATAAACATAGGATGGAATATTATTCAGCCATAAAAAGGAATGACATTCTGACACGTGCTGCAACGTGGATGAACCTTGAAAACAGAAAAGGACAAATATTACAGGATTCCACTTCTAGGAAATACTGAGGATAGGCAAATTCCTAGAGACAGAGAGTGACCTAGTGATTGCCAGGGACTGGGAGCAGGGTGGACCGGGGAGTGACTGCTAATGAGTACAGGGTTTCTCCTGGGAGTGATGAAATGTTTTGGAATTAGATAGTGGTGATAGTTGTGCAACCTTGTGAATATACGAAAAGCCACTGAACTGTATGACTTAAAAGGGCGAATTTCTCTCTCAAAAAGTTTATTGCTTCAAAAGTTTGTCAAAGAATCATCTTTGATTTTACAATACGAATGCAAATTTACTAAAAAGAGTATGTTAAATAGTGCTTATGCTTTGATGTAAAATAAGTGTATTTCCCAAGATTGTGTTAATTTTTAACAACTTTTATTGAGGATCAGGTAGAAAAGCTGCCATTTCAAATGTGGTCAAAGTCTCAAGACTTCATTAAAAAGCCTGCAGTGTTATTATTTTTCAATATTTTTCTTGCCTGAGTATGATAGCTGTCATTGGTTAATGAGAGGAAGACGCATTCAAAATTTAACTTTGTATAGTAAAGTTTATGAACTACCATGAGCAGTTCTTGTTTTTGCTTTATTAGAAAACGAGTAAAGCTACGACAAAAATTTGAAAATATCTTTTTGGAACGATAGGCAGAACATAAAGCTGGAGTCATGTGAAGGGCTTTAACGAGAAGATTTGGTCCAAGGGTCAGTAGTTACAGCGTCCTTTCGTGGGTTCCGATTTAACTTGTATGTAAAGAAGAGGCTGCTCCACAGCCCAAGAAGCCCGGAGCTGTGGGGGAGACCCGAGCCTCACTCAGCTGTCCACCTTTGAAGGTCTGTGCTCAGGAGGAGAAAAAAGCACCAGGAGCCTTTTCCGCTTGATTCTAAATTCTTGCATTTTCTTGAGGTTGAGAAGAGGCTCTGGAGGTTTCCCACACAGTGCAGGTTTAACTGCTATAGCTTTTAGTAGCTCAGGGTGGTTGGAAAAAGTAAATAGTAAGACAAGTTTTTGAAGGAGCTTTTTGTTCTTCTGTCTTTTGTTTATCTTCTGACACTGTTATTTAGTAGAATGAGCTGTTTTAATTTTCTCTTTGACTTTAATCATCTTTGTACCTGTCACAGTATTAGACACATTGTGGGTGTTCAATAAATATTAACAGATGACAAATCCTTATTTTTTCAGTTGATATTAGTCAGATCCCCGAAAATAAATGTAGTATAGTTGTTGTTTATTCCTTTTTACAATTTTAACTATCCAGACAACTCTTATAGTTAGTATTGTCTGGACTGAATGCTGTTTTATACTGAAGTTTTTTAGAAAGAAGAAAACCAAAACTTTAGTTCTGGGGGTGGAATAATTGGAGGTGAAAATTTTAATTTCCTCTCCCTGTGGAAAGATATTTTGTTTAAGACAGAGCTTTTGATGTAGTGAGTAATTAGTCATTTCTATGCTGTATTTTCCTTTTTTTTAAACCTCCAACCCCTCTATGTTGTATTTTAGATTAGGTGTTCATTATTCTTATAAAAACTTTTCCTGTTTGAAGAAAAAACAACAAATTAATCAACCCAAAGAAGTAGAAAATCAATAAACAATTCCAGATTGGCATTTAGCATTGAACAATTTTTCTTTCTTTTTTCCTGGTAAAATTTCTCAAGTTTGGGTATATTCTGCTGGATCTTAGATTTAGGTAATCTTGCAGATTTTCCCTGCCTTAAAGGTATTACACAGAGTTTGTGATTATAGTTATTGAGTATTCAAGGTGAATAAATCACAGTTCTTGACATCAAGGAATTCATAGTATAAAGGAGACCACAGAGATACATGCACATTCCTGAGATGCAGTCCATCAGATGCCCTGGTGGAGGTATAAGTGGAATCCTCTTGGATGTGGGTGGGCAAGGAAGACTCTGCTAATACCATGGAGTGTCACTCATGTTGAGGAGGCTTGGGTACATCAGGAAAACTGCATGGGGCAGATGGGACTTGAGGTGGGACTGGAAGGGAAAGTGGGAACTCACCAGCTGGGTGAGAAGGAGGGGTGTCCAGGTAGCGGGAGGAGTAACACACTCAGCACAAAGGCTTGACCACTGTGAGGTAGGGAAGGAGCTCGGGCTTTCAGGTCAGAAACGCCTGGGCTCAGATCAGGCTCTGTGGCTTGCTCTGGGGCTGCAGGCACATTCTTTGGGATGCAGTTCAGATTTTTCGTCTGTAGAGGGGAGACCATATTCTCTGGACTGGCTAGGTGGGTGGAATGAGAACCCACCGTGCTCTTTAACTCTGGAAGAAGAAGGAGTGTAGGTGTAGTCAGGTGAGGAGATGCGCATGTTAGGAAAGCATTTTTCTCTCTGGTGGGCCAGTCTCACTGGTGATTTTTATCCCTGCTGTAGGTCAAAGCGGCAACTGGAGAAGAGGTGTCTGCTGAGGACCTCGGAGGTGCTGATCTTCACTGCAGGTGAAACAGAAAGAGTTGTTTCTTTCCAGGGTTGTGTGTTTATTTAAGAGAAGTTTATGGCTGAGCTCGGTGGCTCAGCCTGTAATCCCAGCACTTTGGGAGGCTGAGGCGAGTGGATTGCCTGAGTCCACGGGTTCAAGACCAGCCCAGGCAACTTGGCGAGACTTTGTCTCTACAATAAATAAGAAAAATAAGCCGGGCATGGTAGTGTGCATCTGTAGTTCCGGCTACTTGGAAAGCTGAGGCAGAAGGATCACTGCAGCCCAGTAGGTTGATGCTGGGGTGGCCACGAGTGTGCCACAGCACTCCAGCCTGGGCGACAGAGTGAGACTCCTACACACACACACACACACACACACACACACACACACACACACACACACACGATAAATTTTACATTCTTTTTTCCTGGTGCTAATCTTGCCAGAGCAAACCACAGTTCATTTATTTTTGATTTGCTGTTTTAACATTCAATTCTTTGAACTGTAGGTTGCATTTCCAAGCTAGAACATAAGCTTTTCATATAGCTGAGAGAACTAGAGATGGGTTTCTTATTTACTTAACAAACATTCATTAAATACTTGTTATGTGGCAGGCACTGTTCTAGGTGCTTCAGATAACAAGGTAGATGCTGTCTTTGACCTCGAGGAGCTTTTATTTTGGTCAGGGAGGTGAGCAGTAGCAAATAATGGCTGCAGAATGAAGTAAGTGTGGCTGATATGTGATAAGGCCTTCCCAGGAGGAGGACAGGGAATGCATCTGCAGGGGCGGCTCGAACCCAGTGGTGTGCAGTTAAGTGCTCGGCAGCTGGTTCTCTGGGGAGAAAAGAAGCCCTGATTTGTGGCATTTGCCAATTTCTGTGGTGCAAACTATCCCACCATGGCTGGTTTCAAGCTACTCACATGACGCCTCTTTATGTGGATTCAGGCAGAGATGTGCAGAGTTGGCTTTTGAGCCAGGGGTACCCTGCTCCTCACATCACTGGTCTGTCAGGTTAGAGTTCAGAACTAAGAAGACCATCCACCTCCGAGACTGTTCTAAGGAGTGAGTGAGATGGAATCCATATGGGTTGCTTGAAACAATACCTGTTTTTAAATAAGTACCCATCCATGTCATCTACCATCATTATTATTATTGTGCTATTTAGCATCCTAATTGCTCAATAGAGGTTTGGACTATTTTTTAAAGAGCAATTTGGAAACCACCGATCAAAGTTTTATTTTAAAATCCGTCCATATGCCAAGTGGAGACTGCTTGGAGGGTTGGCAGGAAGCTAAGTGGGGCCAGGCGGGTGGTTGTAGCAGTTGCATAGGTGAGGGATGCGGGGGCTTAGATGGTTGTGATGGTGGTCGGTGAACAGATTCAGCTCTGTTTAGAGGTGGATTTGAGGGACTTATTGATAGCCTTTTGCGGGGGACCAGCCCCCGTGGAGAGATTTAGAGTGTCCCTGGAAGGTGTGGTGGTGTCGGTGATTATTCCTGGGGAATAAAGAGATTAGACTCCTGTCTAGTGCAGGAGCCGATACACTGGACTCCCTTCTAGTGCAGGAGCCGATTCTGCAGAAGAGATAGATATAGAGAGAAAGAAAGAGAGAGAAGGAAAGAGAAAGAAAGAGAATCGACCACTGTTCAAACGGATTGAGCAGAAGCCGTTTAGTGGAGGTTTCCATGCTCCTTTTATCCTAAATTTTCACGGGTTAAGTCACAAGACTTTCACGTGACCACAAAGCTGGGTGGATGAGGGGCGCCCCCCCACCCACCAACTGTTTGCTCAGGTATGAGGAAGGACAATCCCAATAAAATTACAAGACGTTTACATGAACACAAGGTGAGGTGGGTGAGAGGTGTCCCTCACCCACCAGGTGCTCCCTCAAGCATGAGGGAGGGCAATCCCAAAATTATTTTACAGTTCCTCACGCTTGGTTAATATTCCTCAGAAGCAATACAACATTTCTAATATCATAACATTCTAATGATCAATAACTTCTAAGGATTATGCATATATAACATCTAATGACTAACTTAAATCCTAATACCTTTCTTATTCTAAGCTAATCAGCACAAATCCTAGCTACTATGCTAAGCTTCCGACTGCATGGTTGCTATGACAACTCTTCACAAATACCACTTAAACCGGTTCTAAAGAATGTGGTTCAGCCCAGAAATCACACTGGGTTTTCTAAATTAACACAACATTTTAATTCATAAAACAATATCCTAAGTAATCATTAACCTAAAATTACTAAGCTTAAACAACCCTTAATATTAAAACTACCTATCCTGTAATTCTTCTTAAGTATATTGTGTAAATTTAACTTGATTCTATAAGGCCAAAAAACCTTACACTAATTATAGCTAAAACTGGCTTTTAGAGGAATGCGGCCAGTCCAGAGTACGGGTTGGGTCCTTAAGAATGTAGCCCCAGCCCAAAGTAGATAGTGGGCCACTTCTCGGGACGACTGATTACAATCTCTTAACAAAATGGCTACTCTAAAATCTTATATTCTATATATCTACACTAAACTTAAACCTATGATTCTAATACAAAAAAGCTTATAGTATGTTGAGCCTCTCGAAAGTGACCTGAGTTGAAATTATGCTTATGTAATGGTCAAAACTGCAGTCTATGAGAAACAGAAACAGTGAGCTTTCACAGTTAACCATGCTTGCTGTAGTTTCAGAGTCCCATGCTTAGATCATCAGAGTTATTTCTGGTTAAATATGCTAAATATTAGAGGGAGAGGTAATGGTGTCAACAGCTCCCTAACATGTCCTAGCAGTCTCGGGGTCTTTGGCCCTCCTGATTTCTAAGGTTCAGTGAGCCTCCGTGGCCGGGTACCAACACCAGAGTTTGCACATCAATAGCCAAGGCTGACTTAAGATAACCATAAACCTTCACTGTAATACTACTAACATAAAATTACCCTAGGGGAGCCTCCCACTCCCATCATACAGCTGAAGCCATGACAGTGCCGGTGTTATCCTATAAGGCCTGAGACTCCCCCAGCCTAATGTGAGAGAGGAATAACAGAGAACCAGCCCTGACCACCCCATTTCTAGAAAATAACCGCCCTAAACCCACTGCTCAACAACCCTAAGAGTAAAAGTTATAGTCCGACACTCACTTCCTGTTGGCTGTCTGCCCACTCCCCTTCCCTGGGAGTACCCTCTTCTTAGCTTAATAAAGCTATCAATACTTGCTTCCCCCATCTCTCTGTGTGTCTGTTTGCTAATTCATTCCACAAGCAAACACAAGAACCCATTGTTAACCCATCTCACACCCAGAGGAACACCCGGTCTCCTGATAACAATAAGGCAGAAAACAGGCTCTTTGTGGCCATAAGGCGCCAAATTAGAAAAAAGTGCTAAGGCCATGCCAGGCAAGGGTTATACCTGCAGACCATCGGTCTTGCCACACAGCATCCTTAACTGAAAGCCTGCATTTCTGCTGACTCCAAGTTTAAGACAGAGTCTTTGATCAATTGCAAATTAAGAATCTCTGAGTCCACCTACAGCCTATAATCCCAGGCTTCAAGGCATCTTACCTTCCTGAGATGAGCCCACGCATACCGTCCAAGTGTCAGTTTATGCCTTTGCTTGGAACTCTTGCCGCTCTAAAATGTAAAACCAAACTGTAATCCCACCACTCAGGGTCTGTGCTTTTCTCTGGGCCATAGTCACACATATTGGCTCAGAATAAACTTCTTTAAAATATTGTACAGAGTGTGTTTTTTCCACTAGCGAGAGGTTTTAGTTGTACTTAATGGGATGAACATGGATAAATATGGAGGAACCCCAGATTTCTTTTAAAGGTGGAATGTAAATAACTTATCACTGGACTTTTGCCTGTGGAAATACGTCAGAGGCACTCCAGAACTCTCAGGGCAAGGATGACCTTCTTTCCCATGGAAAACGTCTCAGGCACGCCCAGCATGGCAGCGGTGCAGCCTGCAGTCACGTCACTCGTCTTCCCCAGATGTTAGCAAGTTCACCAAGTGAGCCACGCCAGGGCTTCATTTTCCCTGTCAAATTGTTCCCTCTCCGCCACCCCATGAAGTTTACGTATGACGTTCCAGCAAGCACGAAGAACTTCCTCTCTGAAAGGGAAAACATTTCCGTGGAGAAAAATCTTATATTCCACTGCCATTTCTTGACAAAAAATCTCTTGAAAGGCAGTAATTCAAGACTGTCTCTCATGAATTTGATAAATTTCAGTCGTAGATGAGACGTTTTCCAGGTTATTGATGAGAGTCTTTGAGCATAATCTGATAGTGAAGGCGAGGAAACGTGATGGCTGATGGAGCTTCTTTTCACAACAAAGTAGCAAAGCCAGATGTGTTGCCAGACAAGGAGACATGCTCTTTGTGTGTGGAATACTAAGATTTTTTAATATAGTGCCAAAGTCACTCTTGGAAAAGAAACTTTCTACAATTTTAAAGCTCCTTTGAGGTTTAAAAAAGAAGGAAAAGAAGGACAGAAAGCTTACGGATTCTACAACAACAGAAAGGGACCCAAAGGGAACAGGTGCTAGTTCCATGAAGAAA
>CAUYQG010033431.1:0-41486 GCA_963574415.1 Tarsius wallacei | reverse complement strand
GTGAAGTCATTTGTGCCTGTCACCGAACTGTCGAAAAAACGCAGCATGGCGTCCATGGCCAGGCTAGTTAGGAGGCAGGGCGGGGGAGCGTAGGTGCCTGCCACAAGCCCACTGTTGGCCGACGTGAAGGGGAGGGTGCTGAGTGCTTGTATCCGCTTCCCAGTCTCGTTCGGTGGTGCGTTTCAAAGCAGGTTGCAATGATCAGCGGTTCCCTCGTGGTTTCTGGAGCACAGCATCCTTTGCTGACAGAAAATTCAACAAGCTGACTTCGATGAGAGTGTGTTGTCCCCAGTCACTCGCGTGTGGGGTATATCAGGTAAATGGCTGGAGATGGTGGTTCTTTTCTGGATTGTTTGGTGGGGGACGGACATGGGCCCTGGCGTGTGAATCGGGGAGACGGGCACCTGTGGCAAGCACGGTCCTTGGCCTGGCCCCTGAAGTCCGTGACTGTGACCTTACATGGCGAAGGACTTTGCAGGTGTGACTACGTGCAGGATCTTGAGATGGGGCGTGTATCCCAGATTACCTGGTGGACCCAGCTCATCACAAGGGGCCTGTAAGAAAGGTAGAACCGTCAAAGTCATAGATGGAAGCAGAAGAGGTCAGAGTGACCCAAGAAGCCCGTACATGCTGCAGAAGGCAAGGAAGGAACCAGGTTCCTCATGGAACCTCAGAAGGAATCGGATTTGTCGAGTAGCCAATGGAGGAACTAGATGCTTCATGGAGCCTCAGAGAGAACCAGGATCTTCATGGAGCCGCAGAAGGCACCAGACACCTCGTAGAGCCTGCAACCTACCATATTCCTCATGGAGCCTCCAGAAGAAACCAGACTCTTCTCGGAGCCCCAGAGGAACAAGGTTTGTCTTGAAGCCTACAGAAAGAACCAGGTTTCCCCCGGAGCGTCAGAAGGATCCAGATACTTCATGGAGCTTCACAAGGAGCCAGAGTCTTCATGGAGCCTAAAGGGAACTGGATTCTTATGTGGAGCCTTCAAAGGAACCAGATTCTTCCTGGAGCCACAGAAGGAGCCAGATTCGTCATGGAGCCTTGGAAGAAGCTTGACACTTCATAGAACCTCAGAAGGAGCCAGATCAGCTGACAAATTGACTTTAGCCCAGGGAAACCGATTTTGGGCTTTGGTCCTTCAGAACGGCACCTTTCTTTAAACCACCGACGTTGCTGTGATCTGTGACAGCAGCGGTAAAAAACTCATACAGCACTGTGAGCCTACTCTGGTCCCCAGTCCTCTGAGATGGCCTGATCTGATAATCCCTCCTACCCACAGAAGGATGGAGGGGTCCTTTGACTGTTGGTGGATCATGTCTGGCCTGCTGTGTGCCACTAACTGGGGGTGGGTCTCTGTGTGACACATCAGGGACCTTGAATCTGGTCACCGTGAGGTCTCTGGCCATGGCAGCGTGAGCCGCTGGGTGCAGCTGACCTCACAGCCTGGCTAGAGCACTTGGAACTTGTGCCCACGAGTCCAGGTAGAACGGGATCTCCCGGGGTGCCCTGGCTTAGAGATAACAGTGATTTTAGATAGCAACATGACATCTGTGAGTGAGCACATCCTTCCTCATCACTTTGTATTTTCTTAGTTTGTTTTTCTCTGTTTTCTCCTGTGATGGAAAGAATTCTGATGTGGCCTGAGAGATTCCCCCTGGGGTGCGTGTCCTGTGATGGATGGAGTGTGTTCTGCTCAGATCCATATGTTGAGGCCCTAATATGCGATGTGACAGGTTAGAAGGTGGGAGGTGATGAGGTCCAAAGGGTGGGGTCTCATGATGGGATTAGTGCCCTTATAAGAAGAGGCATGGGAGATGTCTCTCCTTCTGCCACGTGAGGACAGCACAGAGGCCTCCTCCATAAACCAGGAGCCCACCTGCCTGTCCCTGAGGGAACCTTGATCTTGAACATCCCAGCCTCCAGAGCTGTGAGATGAGTGTTTTTTGTTTCGTCTCCCACATCGATGGCATTTGTTATAGCAGCCTGAACTGATGGAGATGCCCTTCGCTGAATTTGACAGGATATCACGTCCATGATTAGGCGTGGACTTTGAGTTAATCAAAAGATTATCTGGGCAGGCCTGATCGAACCAGGTGAGTTTTAAAAGAGATTGGTAGTGTAGCAAGGACTGGAGACTGGCCAGTAAGAGCTGCATGAGCCTTGACCAACAGCTAGTATGACCGTGGGACCCCAGCCATACAGCCACAAGGAGGGGAATTCTGCCAGTAAACCAGCGGGGCTTGGAAGTGAACACCCACCCCAGGTGAGCCCCCAGGTGAGGACACAGCTAGCCAGCGCCTTCAGTGCAGCTGGGGAGACCTTGACAAGATAGTTCGTGGGATGCCGAATCCAAAACCCTGTGTGTTAATGAATGCATGTTGCTTTAAGCTAACTTGGTGGAAATTGGCAACACAGCAAGAGAGGACGAATGCACCTTCCTACAATTCATTTAAAAGAAAAAAAACAAAACAGTCTCAGCGGGGCTAGGTAGGGAGGCTGTGTGAGGCATTTTGGCCATAAACACCTTGTGACACCTTGTGAAGAGCATTCCCATGCATCCAGGATCTTTTCTGACAAAACCTCCACTTCCTTCACTAGGGCAAGTCATCGTCTCTGATTGGCTCCTTTGAGGGAGAATTCTGAGGGGAAGGCTTTTGGGCCCCTGAAACCACTGGGAACCCCACCCTAAAGGCAGGAGCCACTAACGCCCAGAACGCCACTGAAGCGTTTAATGAGGATGGCCTGGACTGGAGAGAGGCCCCTCCCCCAGCAGGCCACAGCACTGGCAGCCGAAAGAGGCCTCATTTTTCTTGGGAACATGCTCAGTCTCAAAGGCGCAAGGTCCTTTCTGGGAGGAAGCCTGCCTTGAAGGCTGCACGCCTGCCCCCATGGGATTGGCCTCAGGGTGGCAGGGTCGTGTTCCTTTCATTACTCCCACCCTCCTCTAGATCCTCAGGGCGTGCGTTTATTCAACCACATCATGCATGCATCCAACTCTCACGGAGCTATTCACACAAAGAAGGCTCTGGGGACCAGGAGTGAGCCCGTGCTGTCTTGCGGGCGCGGGATGGAGTCGGTGTAGACTAAGAAGCACCCACATTTTCCAAAGGCCAGTGTGTCCTGGGAGCTGGGTGGAGAGTGCTGATGCATGGCCTCGCTGGGGACACCCCAGGTGGACTCCAGGTGGACTTTCCGAGAAGGCAGAGGCTGGGTCTAACGCAGCGGTTGGGAATCTCCGGGACCTGCCCGGTGCTTGGAACATGGGGGGGTGAGCGGGTGGACCTCAGGGGATATTTGCTGCGAATGAATGAATGAATGAAGAGTGAGTGAATGGTCGTAACCGACACTGGGGCTTAGATATCTGTTATCAGGATTTTCTTAGGTGCTCGTCTCTAGTTCCCTGCACGTGAAAAACACTCCCCCCACTCTACCCGCCCTGGGTGGGCCGTGCTGAAGACCCAGCTGTGGGAACCCAGTGCAGGCCGTAGGGCGAGGGTCGGCGCGGCGCCCTCTGTTGGGAGGCCCAGGTGAGCGGGATACAGGCGAGCGAACCCTCGGGTGAGCAAGGGGGACAGCATGTGAGACACACGCAGGTGGGTGGGCCTGCGGTGAGTGCGGGGGCAAGTGAAAGGCATCCAGGTGTGTGGGCCTGCAGGAGACAGTGGTGCGGGTGCGCGGCCTGGGCAGCATGGAGGGCAGATGTGTGGCCCTAGGCGGGGGGGCTCTGACTACCTGCCTACTTATGTGTTTGCGTTCCGATTTGGGGTGCTGAGCGGGGACCCTCCATGGGGTCTGATGTCCCTGGGAGTCTCTCTTGGTTGCTGGGCTGGGCGCACTCTGGGGGCAGTGCTGCGGGGCAGGACAACTTAGGAATGGTCCAGGGCTGGCACTGGAGGTAGAGGGAGATGCCTCCCAGGAGCTCTGGGCCTTCACTCTGCCTGGAGGAGGAGGAGGCAGCGGCGGGGGGGGGGGTGAAGTCCCTTGGGGCCCACGGTCAGAGCCCTCCACGCAGGTGGGTCCAGGTGGATCAGGTGGAGGGCGGTGGAGACCCCGCACCCCTCTCAGCAGGCTCTGTCCCCTCCCCTCTGACTGCTCTTCGGGATCCTGTCTGGGAGAGCCTCATCCCCTGGCGTTCAGGTTCTTCCACACACAGATGGGAGAGTTCCCTCCCCAGGACATCAGCCTTCCTAATTATTGGAGTGTCTTCCCCACTTCATTTAAAAAAGACAGCGTTGCTTGGCTCGGTGGCTCAGCCTGTAATCCCAGCGCTTTGGGAGGCTGAAGTGAGTGGATTGCCTGAGCCCGTGGGTTCGAGACCTGCCTGGGCAACTTGGCGAGACCTCATCTCTACAATAAATCAAAAAAAAATTAGCCGGGCGTGGTAGCACGCACCTGTAGTTCCAGCTACGTGGAAGGCTGAGGCGGAAGGATCGCTGGAGCCCAGCAGGTCGAGGCTGCGGTGGCCAGGAGTGGCCACCGTACTCCAGTCTGGGAGACAGAGTGAGACTCCAACTCAAAAAAAAAAAAAAAAAAAAAAAAAAGACAGCGTCCAGTTCACCCCCACACAAGGAAGCCTTACCACGGAAGGTCTTTTCATGCTTTCCTTGGAAGAGGCAGCTTTGTTCTGGTTTTGACACCGAGTGAAGATGACTCCAGGGATTGCCTTTCCTACCCCCACCCCATAGTCAGGGCTTCCCTTTATTTATATATTTTTGCCTATTGAAATTCTGAACACACAGGCCAACTTTATTAATCTCTCTCTCTCTCAAACTCTGTCAAGAAATACTTATTATCTCTCACTTTCCCCAGTGGAATAATATATTCCCTAGATGGGGAAATTTAGCTCCATTTATTAGGAATCAAGTATGAAAAGACAGATAAAAAGAAAAATAAAGGAGAGTGATGATTATTCTTGGAGGCAGGATAAAGGACCTGCTGGCCCAATGGCCCAGTGCTCCAGGGAGTGGGCGTGCAGACAGAGGCCGTGACTCCAGGCGTGCATCGGATGGGTGGGGGCAGGCAATGGGACCCCCGCTCTTTCTTTTCACAGCATGCAGCATGTTTCTAATCATTGTCTTGCAGATATTGAACACAAGCTTTTAAGCCCTCTACCAAAATGTTTTGTGCCCATTTGAAGACTTCTAAATTGAAATCCTAAATTAGTATTCATTGAAAACTGGTTTGACACAAGGAAAGGAACGTAGATGAAACTGTCCAAGCCTTCTTTGCATTTCCAGGTGGTGCTCCATTCTTCAGGAGAGCCCTTGTGTCCGGGTTCAGAAGATTCCGTCAATTCTTAAGTGCCGCCTCCAGAGGGCACAGCTGGCTCAAAAAAAATGTGTTGCTGTTTTTTTTTGAGTTCCGTCAGTTTTGCTCACACTCTTGAGTAAAGGGCGATTCCTGGGCCCCGAACTGAAAACATTTGTATGTAATATTTTCTACGTTCATCTTAGATGTTATGGTATCCCTTTATTTTCGATGAATAGTAAACATTCATAATATTTTAACTTTTTGAGAAATGAAACAATTAAACAATGTTAATTTTTCCCTGACGTAAAAAATTCTCTGATTCCCTCCAGTTGAATAATAACTTCAAGCAGAGTCAAGCAGCATCCTTTAATATTCTTAGGAATGCATTTAGAGTTTATTTGCCTTATTTTGTATTCCCAAGAGATTGCCTCAAGGACTTCAGTCTCCTAAAAAGTATGCAATAGGCTGTATCTTCCATATAATATTATTTTGGATTTAGCACTCTGCATATTCTTGTAGGGTGCGGTATTATGTTCAGAGTAAATGCCTTGGAAGCTTTTTACTCCCAAAGCTACACAGCACATCTGGGGGATTTATTTTTGCAGCATCTAAATTTATGGTGACTATATATTCAGAAACGATGTTACTCATTTGCAGAGGTAGGGAAGTTGACATGAATTTGCTTGGAAAAGAACGGCGTTATTTTCTTCTAGAATGTACACGAAACTATCCCCTCATCCTGCTTTGTCTCAGCCCTCTCTGCTGCGTTGAGTGTGAAATTGAATTGGGCACAGCTGAAACCTCAGCAGAGGGAACCGAGGGTTCAGGCAACGATTTGCATAGATTTCCTTTCTCACTTTGCTGCTCACTTTGGGCTCTTTTTTCCTTCCTGCAATTTATTCCTTTTTTTCCCCCGGTTACCAGCACACACAAAGAAGCTGGCAGTGGGGTGTGAGCAGGGCTGTGTGTGAGTATTTGAAACGGATTCACATCTGTTTGTGAGAATAAGCCTTTTAGGTCTGGAGGCTTATTTCCGTGTTGGCAAGGGAGGTTGTGGACACTAGTCCAGGGCAGGGTTGAAAGCGTGCCACTCTCACGCTTGTGTCTTAGAACATGGGAGGGAGCGCAGCTGCCAGGCAGGGTCCAGCTGTAGGAACCTGCACTTGGGAGCTGGTGTGAGCTCAATGCATGGAGGAGTCGAGAGGGGGCGCGAGGGATGAGCCGCTCGGGGCTGGCGTGTGTGGGACAGAATGCAGTTAGAAAGCCCACGAAGGCATCCCTCTCCTGTTTTGACTTAAAAGCCTCACGTCAGCCTGATGGTTTATTCTTGGCCAGTGGAGTAGTGGAAGGCCTTGGGCAGCAAGGAAGCACATCTGGCGTATTTTCCTTTTGTTCCGTCAGGGTAGCTAGGCCAGCGCTGGACTAGAAAGGCCTTCCACACACGGGTCTTGATGGCTCGCTGGCCTGTGGAATTGTTGGCCAGGACCCACTCCCTGCGGGAGGGCACCAGGCTCTTGACATCCTCAGGCGTGTGTGGGCCCACAGCACCTGAGTCCAGCGTGTCTCCACATGGCCCAGGTATGCGCCTCCTTGGGTGGATGCATGAGGGACTGAAATCTCACAGGCGACTTGAAGGAAGCAGCATAGGCGTGGGTTTTTGGTGCTGCCATTCCTATGAATTCAAGAATGAAATTGAGACCGGTTAGGATTCACAGAAAAGTGGTGTTACACAGAATGCTCGAAATGGAAGGATCGGGAAACAGATGACGGAGATAAAGTCAGGCTCTCTCCTTCCTCCTCCCCCCTCCACACATGCTAGACCCCACTCTTCTGAAAGTGTCACCTGTTTCAAGGTCCTGTGCCCTGATTGAGCTGCCCATGAGAGCCCCGAGGAGTGGACATCTCTGATGGGGGTGTGCTTGAGCAGGGCTCTCTGGCACTCCCGGGAGGAAAGTTTCCTAGGCGACCTCATGTCCCTAGTCGGTGGGCCATGGGCTTCCACATCCAGTTCATTTACACTCATGTATTGGAATCAGAGACAGTTTTACACATGCTGAAGAATCACAAGGACATGGGATGAAGACCAATTGGCTGGTCAAGGGTGCGTCCTCTCAGTGGTGTCGTCAGATCAAGGGTGCGTCACGCGAATGGCATCAGATCAAGGGTGCGTCCCCTCAGTGGTGCTATCAGACCAAGGGTGCATCACCCCAGTGATGTAAGATCAAGGGCACTTCAGTGGCATCATCAGATCAAGGGTGTGTCACCGCCTGGCATCGTCGGATTAAGAGTGCGTCACCCCCATGGTCTCACCAGATCAAGAGTGTGTCATCCCAACACAGGGTCCTGTTTCTTGGTCAGCTCTGCCTCTTAGCCTGGGCACCTGTGTGCAATACATGGGGAGTTCGGCTCTTCTGTGTCTGGCAGTTGAGTCTGGTTTGCAATGCTTATAATTCTAACGCAATTAGAAATGCATTCAAAGAGCCAGTGTTATTTGTACAAATTAAGAAGTTACCTCCTTAGTGACATAGATGGAACTCGGGTAAAGAGAAGAGGGCCTCATGTTGAGAGTCTGGGTGCTTCTCTGTTGCTTTGCTGCAAGCCGGCAGGACTTCCTAAAGCTCGGGTCCACATGCGGGTCTCTGGTGCTCTCACTGTCTGACATAGTTCGGAGTCTCTCTGAAAGTTTTTCTTCCGTCAACTACAACCTCATTCTCTAAAGACAATTCAGTGATTAAAAAAGTGATCATTGAAATAGTTCCAAGGTTTCCTCTGTTGTCCAGGCGCTCCCGGTTGCCGGGTATCCACGTAGATTAATGAATTCCTGGTTGGGGCAGATCTGATTCTGAGTTGCAGATGGAGGGTGATGCATTATTAATGTTCAATAAGCGTTCAGACGATCGTCCTGTCACCTTCCCTCGGTATGTTCGATGACTTTGGTCCAGTGCAGCCACGGGCTGACTTCATGCAATCAGAATGTGACAGCTAGCACCGTGCCATGGCGTTTAATGTGAGTGGCCTCCTGGTGGCACTAGCAGGACACTTGCTCTGCACAGAAGGCCACAGGTTTGGCAGGCAGAAAAGATGCAGGACACACACTGTCCCTAGTCACACTGTGCCCGCCCAAAGCCTGTCTGGCTGTGTTAGCCGTGATGGGAACTGTTGCCACCCTTGACCTCCAGTCTCAGAAAGTGACTTGGGGCTGGGCACAGGTTCTCGTGTTTGTTAATTCCTGAGGTGACACTTTCAAGCCCCGTCTGATGTTCCACCGTCCCAGAAAGAATGATTTTTGACTCTTAGATCCTATAAGAAAAAACCCAAGGGTTTTCTCTCTCGCAGTTCGCATCGATGGCTCTTGCTCCCTCTCTGTTGTAGCAGAAATCTTCTTTCTCAAGCAAGTTGGAGTCATGGTGGGGGAGCCCGTCAGGACGTTGCAATAATACAACTAATAAACTGGTGGGATTAGGAATACAGCAGAGCGATTCTCAGGGCAACACGCGGCTCTGGGGGTCAGGCCGGAGGGCTGTCCTGCAAGCCTCCTGGCTCTCCAAGAGGAGGAAACACAGGCCGAGAAACAGAGCCATCTGGATGCATGTCATTTAGTTAGGTCCCCCTGATGTCCTGTGCACAGCACCCCCCACGTGAAGCCACCTGGCTCACCAAGAGGAGGAAACACAGGCCAAAAAGGAATAGAACGATCCGGATGCTGTCATTTAGTTGGGTCCCCCTGATGTCCAGCACCAGGCCGAGGAATAGACGGATCCAGACGTGTGTCAGTTAGCTGCGTCCCCCCCGCACTGGCCTGTCCTGCTGGTGTCTTCAAGCCCTCCACGTGTCTAATAACATTCCTTGGAGAACTCAGGACAACCTGAAGCGCAAAACACTGGCCAGGAGGAAGGCTGTGGCAGTGATCGTGGACTGAGCTCTCCAGACGGTTCCCAGGGTGGCAGCATAGACAAAGGCCTCCTTCCTTAGGAAGGCTTCTGCCCCTGCTCCCAGTGCCCTTGCATCCGGCTCACCAGAGCGGCTGCCTGGCCAGCATGCTACTGTTGGGAGCTTACTCTCGGAAGGTGGAGGCTTTAGGGAGGTCGGAAGGTTTTAAAGGTACTGCAGGTGTAAGCCTTTTTCTTTTTTTCACCCATTGAATCTGACTTTTCTTTAAGCCAGAGTGCTTTGCCTGTGTTTCACTGCTTTTTTTTTTTTTTTACAAAAAAGGATAATTGAAAGTTGCTCTATCAATAGAGCTTAAAAAATCATGTTTCGCAGTGAAAAACAACGACCCCGAAATGAAAGCTGCAGACACCGAACAGCACCGAGCCCCGGAGTGCAGCTGACGTCCCGGCGGAGATGCGGGAAGAGCTGTGTCCCGAGCCACCAGAGTGGGCCATCTCAGGCTGAATGACAGGATCAAGAAGAAAAGTTTTGAAATTGATTTTTAAGGCTGTCTGGAGAAGGAGACCGAAATGAATATTCAATGATTTCTTTGGGGCTGTCAGAAATAATAATGGAAGAGGAGACGGCCCCGTCTTGCCATGGCGGGGGCGTCGGGGGACTCAGAGTCCACGCAGGTTGGAGCGGGAGCTCTGTGCTCCCAGTTAAAAGCATGTGAGCAAGACGGAGGAGAAGCAAGCGGCAAAGGCGCCCGGGGTGAGGAGGTGTGAGCCGGGGAGGGCTCGGGAGAGAGGTAGCGTCACAAGGGCGGGGCAGAGGCCCCACGGTGGGCGTGTGCCGGGCTCTGTGTCCACAGGATCGAGGCGGCAGCCCCTGTCCTGGGCAGGGCTTGCGTGAGGGCGTGGTGTGAGCGCCTGTGGACACGGCCGTCCCCTTTTCCCACCAACAGGACTCCTGGGGACACGGCCGTCCCTGTTTCTACCAACAAGGCCCGTGTGAACCTGGCTATCCCCTGTCCCCACCAGCAGGGCCCATGTGGACACAGCTGTCCTGTCCCCGCCAACAAGGCCCGTGTGGACACATGTGGACATGACGTGTGGATATGACCATTCTCTCCCATGAACAGGGTCCGTGTGGACACAGCCGCCCTCTCCCCATGAATCGGGTTGGTGTGGACACAGCCATCCTCTCCCTGTGAACAGGACCCATGTGGACATGGCTGTTCTCTCCAAGCAGGGCCCGTGCAGACACGGCTGTCCTCTCCCCACCAACAAGGCACGTGTGGACACGACATGTGGATGTGACTGTCCTCTCCCCGAGAATGGGAACCATGTGGACACAGCCATCCTCTCCCTGCGAACAGGGCCCGTGTGGACATGGCCACCCTCTCCCACGAATGGAGCCCTTGTGGGCACGGCTGTCCTCTCCCCGCAATATCCACATGCAGTTCTCAGTTGGCGCTGCACAGGCCTATATGGCAGGAGAATGGCCTCCTGCCCCTGGTCTGTCAGCCCCACGTTGGAGCCCGCCGAGCTAGCTAATTAATACTGAGATGCCCTGGGTGTTTTCTGGGATCTGGAATCCGTTTCCCCGAGATTAGCCATGTCAATTACCACATGCCCATAGACACCCGGAGTTAGAAGATGGTCTGGCAGGATTTGAAAACAGGGAAACATGGAGAACGTGAACACACATAGAAAGGGGCGTCATTTACCAGGACAGCGCTTTGTCGGCACGCACCCGGCTGTCGCAGCGCTGGGGAGGATGGTGCCATGTTGTGCTCTCCACGATGTGTCTTCCAACATGTTTTAATTCCAGTTTTTCCTGCTCCCTGAATTTTTTGGCTGGAAAATGCCGTCTCCTTTTACTTTCTACTCAGGGGTTGAGCTGGACAGTGAGCGTTCCTCCCTCCTTTCGGAGATAGCATGCCACTTTCCTTTTGGGCTGCATCCACCTTTTCTCTGTCGGAGGAGATTGTGCCCCAAGGCCCCTGGTCCTCCTTGAGCCGGTAGGTGGGTGGCTTTGTGATTCAGTCTAAGCCAGTGATTCTCAACCGGAGCTAATTTTGCCACCAGGGACCCTGGCAACGTTTGGAGACGTCTCATCTCCACTAGAGGGGTGCTGCCAGCGTCCAGCGTGTCATGGCCGGTATCCCACAACGGGAGTGTGATCTGTCCAAAATGTCAGCCGTGCTGAGACTGAGAAGCCCTGGCCTAGGGCTAGGGGCTCTCTGTTCTGGGACTCAGAGGCTTGGTGTGATGAGAGCACTTGTTGGGGAGCGATTCTGCCTGTTTGGGCCCCAAGCTCTCTTGGCTCCCGCCCTTTTCTGTGTGGGGCCTCTAGCCTACTGACTGATTCGTGAGCTCCATGTCACCCTTTTGAGGCAGTCCTTTTCTCCTCCAATCAGCTAGAGTAGGTTTCTGTTGCGTGCAACCAAGGAACTCTGAACTGATGTGGAACGGCTGACAGTCCGTAACATCTGTGTGTCAGAGGGCACCGTCCAGGTGGCTCGTGCTTCAGGACTCCTGCCTGTGGCTCTTACGTGGCCGTCTGGCGAGCCAGCAGAAGCACCAGAAAGGAGCACTTCACACGAGGTCCTTTTCTTGGCCTCAGGGCCCAAGCCACACAAGCCCCGTGCTGAGACACACTCCAAAGCGAGGAAACGCAAGGCTTTCCAGGAGGCGGGGTCAGGGCTGCAGGTCAGATGCAAACCCCAAAGAGGAGGACAGCGAAACGTGTGAACTGAGACAGGGTCTCAGCAGGACTTGCCTCCCGGGACAAGCAGGAGGGTGAATTTTTCAGGACAGGTAGCTGAGAGTTTCTTTCTTTTTAAGCCTCCACAGGGAAAAACAGGATGTGGTTAAGAACTGGTTAGAGCCAGTTGGAACCAAGCTGGCAGCTACTTTGCTGGCTCCCACAATCCGCTCTCTGATAGGTGACACACCCTCCAGCCCCAGATGGTTCCGACCCTGCCCACTCATAGGCAGTTCTCGGAGATCTCCACCTCTGTCCCATGAAACCCATGTGTGTTCCACCTCCTGCCTCACATGTGGTCAGGAAAGAAGGATAGGCCAAACTCCAGCGGTGCATGGGGCCTCTCTGTCGTGGGCAGCCGCTTCTGCTGAGTAGTAAACCCGCTTCTGCTTGTCAGTGGCTCGCTCTTGAGTTCTTTCCTTTCCTTTGGTCTGGACCCCAGCTCCGGGGGGTCCCCTGCTCCTGCATCGCTTCTGTGTTTTAAATGACACCCACCTTTAACCTCCTCAGGCCGTCTTGCACAACGTCTAAGCCTGCGGCTGCAGAAAATACTTTCTTTTCTTTCTAAAAAGTCATTCTTCTCACTCCGGGCTTCATCTTAACATCACTGAAGTCGGAAGGCAGGACCTCACTCACAGGCAGGGAAGTCTTCTTTAAAGATTTTAAAACTCGGTGGTGCTGGGCTTGGTGCCGGGTTCCATTAGACGAGAGAAACTTTCTCCAGTTAAGACGATCCAGCGAACGTCGCCATTTGATTACCAAGGCCGGAATGGGGCCTGTGGGCGGCTGCTCGCATCTGTTCAGCCGTGGGAGACCTTGGGGGCTGCTTCACCCCAGACCTGTTTTGTCGGAAGCTCTCCTTTCATAAAGCACCGTTCTTCGGTGAGCAAATCATAAAAGTATGTGCGCACACAAACAGGATTCGTGTTCGAGGCCTCAGGGGGTCCATCGAGCTTCCAAGAGCAGGTTCTTTTTTAAGATGCCAGCAGAATGCCATGGTATTTTATTTTTGTCTCTGGTAAATTGCTCTGGAAACTTAAGCAAATTAAACATCCTGTTTTCTGTTTGAGACTCACCTGGGAAACTCATCTCTTTAGTCTGGCGTTTCAGGCAGGAAGGCGCAGCTGAAGCTGAGATGTTGTTTGCAATCACCTTTCTGAAATAGCTCTGCGTGCTGGGGCGAGGGGTCCTCGGGTCGTTCATCCTCACCTGCAACTGCAAGCAGTTGTTTATTTATGATCCACACAAGAAGAAAACAGAAGGGAAGCTTTTGAAGGGTGTGTGTGTGTGTGTGTTTGTGATGCCGTAAGAGGAGAAAGCTGTTCTGTTGCTTTTTATAATGTAGGAGTTGGTTTCTAATACAGCATATTAGTGATACTCACTTAAAATCCGTCGTTCAAGCCATTTGGAAACAAAATTAGAATACGTCTCAATAAAGTAACGATTTGCGAACCTCGTTCTGTTGATGCCCACGTGCCGGATTAGCCGCGGGAGCGAGAGCCGCCTTGGCGCTGCCGGGCTGCTCCTCTCAAGGACCCGGCGAGGACTTTCCCTTTGCTCCTCTGCTGGTGACATGGACCAGCTGCCTCCCCGCCCTCAGGCGCCGGGTTCTTCCGGAGTCACAGTGTTGCTCCTCTTTGAGTCCTTCCTGCTTGGAAGAATGGAACCTTTGGGAAGCTGACAGTTGGCTTGTGCCTCTGGGCCCGAGTGGCTAATTTCAGCGCTTCCTGCCGTCACTGGGGTCTTCTTGACAGTGGGAACTGTCTGGCTTGGTTACCCTTCAAAAACATCAGCAGGGCTCAGTGGCTCAGCCTGTCATCCCACGCCTTGGGAGGCTGAGGTGAGTGGATTGCCTGAGCCCGCGGGTTCGAGACCCGCCTGGGCAATTTGGCGAGACCGCATCTCTACAATAAATCAAAAAATTAGCTGGGCGTGGTAGCGCGCACCTGTAGTTTCAGCTACTTGGAAGGCTGAGGCGGAAGGATCGCCGGAGTCCAGCAGGTGACAGAGTGAGACTCCAACTCAAAAAAAAAAAAAAAGAAAAGAAAACATCTCAGCCCTCCCCGCCCCTGCCGGCTTGAACTCTCCGTTGAAATACTACACTCAAGGGCCAAACAGAACCCAGATGAATGGAAGCGGCAGCACCTTTCAAATGTCACGTTAAGGAAAATCCATGCCGTGAAGACAGAGTCCTCTGGGAAGGAGTGGAGTGAACCGACTGCCCCCCGCCAAAGCCGGCCCCGCCAGCCCCCGTGTCCCCCTCCGTCCCCCACTCCTCCTTACACCTGAGCAATATGAACTCCGGCTTGGGCGTACGCCCTCGGGGCTGAGCTGTGCAGAAGTGTCATCCGCGGAGGTGTTTCCTTTCGGAATGTCGTTGTTTAACTCCAGGGTCCTGTTATTCTTGTGTGAATGAAATGTCAGAAACGAGTCTCGCTGTGTAATTTCCCAGGCAGTGACAGGCCTTTGCCGCCTGTCATCGGATCGTGGTTTTGCCTGTGGTTTCCTGCCATGTTTGGGGTGTTGACCTGTCCCTTGGAGTCCCGGTAGCTCTGCCTCTCAGGGCAGCCTCTGGTGGAGGTCTCCGCGGCCAGGCGTGACTTTTGTCACTTTGGGGAAGGGCGACTCTTCCACAGACTTTCTTCTTCTTATTTTGAGGCCTGAGGTGTCATGGGTCCCGTCACTGAAGCGGTGCTGGCTTGCGATGACCCCCGTGCATATCTGCTTTTGTCCTGGGTGTTTGCTGACGAGAAAGGGCCGTGTTGCACGTTGCCTCAAATCTCAGCCTAGCTTTTTGAAATGCAGGCCTGGGTTCTCTTTGCTGAAGGAGGCAGTTTAGGGGAGAAGAGCTGGCATAGGAAGAGGAAAAAAATTGTAGTGGTTTTTTATAAAGAACCCAAGTTTAATTGGAAAGAATGAAAACCAAAGTTTTTCATTCCCTGCTCAGTGAAAATCCTACAGCTCTGAAGTCAGAAGCCGGATTTCATAAAGTACAAGCAGCTTGTCTTTGAACTGAATGCTAAAGCTCTGCTGCCAGAGTTGACAAGTTCCCGGATTCAATTTTCAAACTAAAACTTCGAAAACTGGGAAGACACTGTGTCTCCTCGGGAGCTTATCAAAAGAAGCGGGTGGTAGCCCCCACCGCTGTCTCCGGCGGGCCAGCGTCCCCAGCCACCGCAGCCCCGCTCAAGAAGAGGCGTTTGGGGAGGGCCTTCGCCAGGGGGGCTGCGCGGCAGCTCAGGCCTGCTGGACTTGGAGGATGGTGCCAGACAGCCCGCCCCTTGCCCTGAGACGGGAGACTGCACGCCCCGGAGGATCAGAGGAGCGTCCAGCTCTGGTGACCCCTGCCCAAGACTGATTGGTCTTCATGGCGGGCAGAAGAAGGATGTAGACGCACAGACATGAGCACACACGTCGCTGCTTTATCAGGGCAGTGTTAACCTGGACAGAGCCCAGGAACAGCTACCACCAGGGCTCTCTTCTCGCTGTTGGGATGAAAGCCAGCGGATTTAGACTCCTAAGTTCTCCAGATCTGCCTTGTACGTAGACAATGACTGGTGGTCCTGAAAGAGGACATGCAACCAGCGACTATCTGAATACTCACCCAGGCAAGTGCAAAATATGTACAGTGCGCCTCAGTGCCCGTTTGACCTTCACCAGTGGAACGTCCCTGTGATCCCCGGGTGCAGAGGGGAGCGTGCATTGACTCAGGGTCTCCCAGCTGGCAGGCAGAAGAGTGGGAAGGCCTGAGCCCGTCCAAATCCTGGCCATGTCCTCCCCGAAAGTAGGGACGGTGGCAAGCTCACCTGTAGAATTTCTTCCTAAAGATGTTTCGAAAGTCAGTAAGCATCACGAGCTTTTGAACTCTCTTCAGGTTGTGTGAACCTATTCGTCTTGACTGCATTTTCATGGGTTTTCATTTTGTAGCCTTTTGGTCTTTGAAAATTCAGATTCGTCGGTTGCTTTATTTCATTTTTCATTCCTGTGGCTGTTGAAAAGCATATTCCCCAGAACTCAATTGCCCAGACTTTCGCCACCCCCCCCATACTCCACTTGTAAAAGAAAGAAGAAAACCACAGAGAGAGAAGCCCGCAGCAGGCTTTCTTTTAGGGCGAAGCGTGGTCCACAGACCTGTGCCTTCGGGTGTACGTATGGACATATCTCTTCACGGCGTCAATGCTTCGTGAGCTGCAGAGTCTGCGAGCAATGTGCAGGTGGCAGTTTCAGCATGGGACCCGGTGGCTGTGACGAGGAGGCCCTGCAGCCCGGGAGTGGGTGGAGGCAGCCGCTTTGCTCCATGCACTCACACGGGGCTCAGACGCTTCTCCCCTGTGGCTCTGACGGGCTGTGAGATCCCTCTGTTCTCCCGAGTCCAAGGAGCTGACCTGGAAACCAAGGGAGGTAGCCAGGTTGGAGGACTCTCTGGGAAGACTTGTGGGGCCACGGTTGAGAGTGGCACAAGCGCTTCTGTCCACATCTGGGGACCAGGCCCAGTTGCATGGCCCCACCTGGCTGCAAGGGAGGCTGGAAAAGGTAGTCCTGCCCTGTTCACGTGGCCCCACCTGACTGCAAAGCAGGCGCTGGGTTGTGAAAATCACGTCCTATGTTTCCTGGCTTTGGTCTCTAAGCGTTCGGGGTTGCTGTCCTGTTCCTTGCATGAAATGCAGGTCGAATATCCATATCCCAGTGTCCTGAAAAGCTTGGACCAAAGTTTTACAGGTATCAGATTTTTCTTAGATTCTAGAATATTTGCATAAATATAATGAACTATCTTGGGAGGGGACCCCAGTCTAAACATGGAGTTCATTATGTTTCATATACACCTTAGTGTTTCATATACACATAGCCTGAAACTGATTCTACACAATCTTTTAAATAATCTTGTGTATGCAGCAAAGTTTTGACTGCATTTCATCTCCAACCCATCACGTGAGGTCAGGTGTGGAATTTTTCACTCGTGGTGCCATGCCAGCCTCAAAAAGCTTTAACTTCAGAGCATCGGGATGCAAGATGCTCAGCCTGGTCTTCTGCTCCGTGTGGATTCTGGAGTATGTATAGCTTTGCGGGGTAAAGGCAACCCTGTTACCAACACATGTTGCAGCGGTGAGGTCGGCCTCCTCAGCTGCACAGGGCATTCCGTAGTGACTCTCCAGTGAGGTGGGGACACACGTGGACATTTCAGAGGCGAGGCTGCTTTTCTCAGCTGCAGCGTTAGATCGAGGGTTATGAACACAGTGAACACCCAGCCTTAGACTACTAATGAAGAGCTTGATTAACTTAGACTCTTAATTTAATGATCTCCCCAAGTGGAGGAGTAGTAAAGTGACTTTGGGAGAAAGCGTCTGGCCCCATTTATGCAGGTTGCTTCACTGCAGGGCTTCTCAGAGCCTTCAATGTGCTTCCCGGATGCCATGTACTAACGTAAGTGTCTTTGAGAGCAGGCAAGAAGCATCGTCGTTCGTATTGTTTTGACCACAGGACTCTGTTTTGTGAAGCGTATTGATGAACCAGTGCTTTCAGTAAGGCAATTTGGGAAATCTGAACCTGGAATACCTTCCTGCCTGTTGTAGGGCCCTTTGTTATCAAAAGTGTCCTCACAATCAAGGTCCTCCTCGTTTTCCTCTGAATGTCAATGACTGCTCAAGAGGACACAAAACAGTGTTTTCTAATTTTCACTCCGAGACACAATCATTTTGGGTGCTGTGTGTGTGTGTGTGTGTGTGTATTTATAAACTGCCAACATTCCTCAGATCTGCTGCTGGCTTTGGCTAAGAGACATAAATGAACCCACAGGATGAAGGCGTGCAGCTGGAGGCCATTCTCTCATCAAACATCTTTGCAGAGACATACAAAGGCCTTTGTCTTTAAGAGCAATTTTCCTGAAGGTCACCCACCATTCAGACTATTTATGTAAATCTCCATTAATGCAAGCTTTATCTAGTGATTTGCTGAATGTTAAGTCAATTATTAAGTTTTTTTTTTCATTATTGATTTATCTGTTCCACACCTTCTTTCTGTGGACTCATAGATTTAAAAAAAAAAAAAAATCAGGCCACTGTGTGTTTAGATTTCTCTTTTTAAATGGAGTCTATTATCGTTAGCCGTCATTTGTCAGGGCTGTAATTGCGTGTACAGTGGATGAGATCGAATTCCAGAGCAAGAGGAGTTAAAGGATATTTTAAGTTGAAGTTAAACCTATGATTTTTTATGAACTTTGGGGCAACTAATTAAGTGAGCAGCACCAAGCAGGAGTTTCCAAATGTCAAGTGTATAATTATGAGATAAACAAGAGCTGGTCTTTCCAATAAACCTCTGTGCTGTGCCCTGTTACCTTTCCAAGGGCCCCAGACAGTCTTCTGCTGAAAAGCATGAGGTTCAGAAGGACTGTCCCAGCTGGTGGAAGGAGCTCTGGTATTCTGGAATGTTCCTCCCAGATGTAGAGAGTAAGAGGGAGTCTGAACCAGCTGAGTCTATGGAGGAGGCTTAACTCCTCCATAGTGGAGGTGATAGATTAAAAACAGAGATAGATGATAGATAGATAATAGATGGCAGATAGTTGGATGATAGACAGATGGTAGATAGACAATATATAGGTAGACGGTAGGTAGACGATAGGCAGGTGGATGGATGATTAGATAGATAGATAGATGGATATCTCTCAAACATGTATTATAAAGAAATGCCATTTCGTTCCTTTTTATGTCTTTATTTTGTTTCCTTTGGCCTTTCTGTGATTGAGCTTCACCATCAACATTTTAGAATTCAAAATAATTAGAAGATGGGTAGATGATAGATGGAGAGTGCGATAGAGAGATGATAGATAGATAGGTAGATAGGTGATAAATAGATGATAGATAGATGATAGACGGATGACAGATGGTAGGTAGATGATGAATAGATAAATGATAGATTATGGATGATAGGTGCTAGATAGATGATAGATTATAGAGATGGTAGATGATAAGTAGATAGATGAAAGATAGATTATAGAGATAGATGGATGACAGATGATAGGTGATAGATTACAAATAGAGATGAGATAGATACATAGATGATATATAGATAGAGATAGATGATTGATAGATGGTAGATAGATGATAAGATAGATAGATAGATGATAGATGGTAGATAGGTGATAGATAAATGATGGATTATAGATAGAGATGATTGATAGATGAAAGGTAGATGAACGAGAGATGATAGAGATAGATGGATGATAGCTGATAGGTGACAGATGATAGACAGCAAATACGGATGATGAACTAGATAGATGATAGATGATAAGATAGACAGATGACAGATATATGATGGATGGTAGATGATAGACGATAGATGACAAATAGAGATGGTAGATAGATGATAGATGGATGGTAGATAGATAGAGAGATAGGTGATAGAGCCCATCCTCTTCTTTGACCTACCTGCATGTCAGCCCACTTGATTTACTGATTCACTTCTGTCTTTGTGAGCATTTGTTGCATGTGCCAGCTTGGCTGCATGCCATAGAGAATGCCACAGAACAGGACAGAAGCTCATGTCTGGCTCCTGAGAAAAAGGTCCAGAGGCTGGTGACACAGGGGCTATGGCAGCCTCATGTGCTGGTGGACACCCAGGCTCTTCCTAGCACGTGGTCCTCACGTGCCAGCATGATTGCTGGAGCTCTGGGATCACATGTGAACTCCAGGCAAAGGGACTGAGCTAAATAAAGTCCAGAGTTTTCATAATGAGGATGAGGGACAGAGAGGTGTGGGTGGCTGCCTCTGCCCCAGCTCATCACCGATCTCTCTCTGTTGCAAGCCAGGCAAAGGTGAGCGTCCTGCAGCAGGGACATCTGTGGTTCGTGCTAGGGAGTGCCATGTGCTGGCAGCGATGGGTAGACTGCCCCGAGAAGGGGCATGGGCAGGGGACCCAGTGGCCTGACTGGCTGGAGAGCTGAGTTGGAGGTGGACCCTGAAGCCAGGCGGACTGCGCACAAGGGGCCGACGGGGGCATTGCCCAGGGGGGAACAGCTGTGCCAGGGCGTGCACTCATTCGCTCAGCAGCTTGACAGAGCGCCCGCTGAGTGCCAGTCTCTGGCCCCACAGATGGAGTGGACGTGCCACTGTCCTCACTGGTGCTCAGGTGACTTGCAACTCTGGGCACCAGCACAGCTCACCTCTGGGACAGGCTGTGTGGTTAGCCAGGCTGGATGGGGAGGCCGGGCTGGACCCCGGGGCCTTGGACTCACGGTGGGGAGACTGATGCTGACCTGTGGACAGTGGGAGCCGCCACAGGCTTTGGCCACAGAAGCCAGCTGCTCCGAGTGGTGTTTGAAGGAAACAAACCTGACAGGCACAGGGTGGCCAGAGGAGACCAGAGGCCCTTGAAGCAAGGTGGGCACATGGAGCTGCTCCCAGGCTGTCCCGGCAGACGATGCAGCCTGCGTTGGAGGGGCAGCAGGGCCGTGCGTGGCAGTGGTCACCACATGCTCCCAAGAGGGGGTCCTGGGTCCGGATCTCAGCGCTGTCCACAGCCGTGGGCTGGGCGTGGTTCCTGTCTAGTCTGCTGGGGCTGCCACAGCAAAATGCCACGGACTGGGCACTGAAACAGCAGAGAGTTATCCTCACAGTTGCAAGGCGGGGAGTCCAAGCTCACGTGCGGGCCCTCTGGCTCTTGGGAAGGGCGCTTTGCCTGTCCTCACAGGGTGGAGGGGGGCTCTGGTGCCCACCGGCCCTGTGGGATCAGTGCCCCATCCTTGTGACCTCACTCAGCCGCCATCACCTCCGCAGGACCCTGTCTCCAAGTCCAGTCACCCTGGGGGCCGGAGTGTCAGGGCACACTCTCGAGGCATGCAAGCCTTTGGGCCATGGCAGTTCTCGCGGCCAGGGGAAGCACAGCCTTCCCTTCTGCAGAATGGGGGAGAGCCTGCCATTCCAGTTCTTCAAGGGCTCTCGTGCCAGGCAGGCTTGTGCGATGTTTGTCCTCAGCACGGCGACTCACAGGGGAAGTGCCCAAACGGGAAGCCAGAGGGGCCGGCCAGGCGAGCGTCCCATGGAAAAATCTGGAGCCTTGGGGTGTGGATGCAGAGGGCACTTGAGGTCTGAGCAGGGTGACGGGGAGCGTGATGCCAGATGGCAACAACCGGAGCATCAGGGCCGCAGCCAGTGCGGGGAGAGATTGATGGGCTTGATCTCAGGTGTGCTGCGCTCGGCGAGCAGGCGGGATGTGCAGGTGGAAATTTCCAGCAGACAGTCGGGGCTTATTTACGAGAGAGGATGTACGGCTGCAGACGACAGCTCCTGGGGGTGCAGAATTGGCAGAGGCTGAAATTCAAGAGGAAAGAAACAGAATTCAAATGAACCTGCACGGCCCCAATACATGGAGGTGCTGACCCGTGCAGAGGGAATTGAGCTCTTGGGCTCCGGGGTGAGCAACAGTGGAGGCAGGTGCAGGCCGGGAGCCACGTCCCGGCCACCTCCTCTTCTCCACGTTCCTCTGTGGACACGCCGTAGACGTGTGGGGACAGGTCTAAAGCCATGTCCACCCAGAGGGCTGTCTACGTCTGAGCATTGGGTGGTGGATCTCTTGGTGACAGACATGGTCCTCAGTGGCAGGGCAGAGTGGCTGGGGCATCTCTGAGCTGGGGTACTGTCCCCAAACACTGCAGAGTCCCGGCAGCCCGAGATCCAATTAAAAGGGACTGAGGTTTCATTCCACAGCTAGGGAAACAGATCAGCAAAGAGGCTGAGGACTGTCAAGGCCTGGTGGATGGGACACGGCAGACGAGGAAAGGGGATTCAGAAGGCGCCCTTTCTGGGATGTTATGTTCTCCGTGGTGTGGCCTGTCAGTTCTCAGGGCAATGAGTCCTTTGAAATCAACCTTTGATAACTCAAGCCATTCAATACAAAAAGCTCGCCTTAGCGGCGGTGGGCAGCGGGAGGCGTGGCGTCCAGGCTCCTCCTGGCTCCGTCTTCTGGGCCTGCCACACACTCTCCCTGTGCCTCCATGTTAATGAACTTGCGATTCGCCTCTCCTCGGCAGGCATCCACTTACTCTGCTGAAACAGTTCCTGCGACCCACCCCAATGTCTCACCAAACCCACGGGACCTTTCAAAGCCGCTTTCTGGACTTTTTGGCTGTCACTCCATCGGGATCTTCGCCCTGCTGGCTTCCCGGGTACCTCCCTCCCCTGGTGGCCAGGACACCTTCAGACCGGGCCTTCCTGGCTTCCTCGGGGACCCCTGCTGCTTTCCAGTTAAGATCTGGCATGCTTTCCGTCCAGCCAGTGCCCTCTCCCGCCTGGCTGCTCTAATCCATTCTCATTAGGTCAATTATCATCAATACACCAAAGACTCCTGCACCTTATCTCTGGCCTGGATTTTTCTCTCGAGCTTCAGACTTGCATATCGAACTGGACAGCCGTGTTCAGACATCTCACAAGCGCCTCAAGGTCAAAACGTCTGAAGCCGAGGGCTCTTTCCTCCTCAGGCTCCTTCCCCTCTCTACCACTCCCTTAACCTGCCGGTCAGCATTCATCCATCTCCATCACACCCCAGCCCTGCCCAGTCGCCCACAGCCCACCCGCGATGGCCAGCATCTCTCGTGTTTCTCAAGGCTGGCTTTCAGGGAAGAGGAACACAGCGTGCTTTGCGAGAAGGGGAAGGAGACAGACGCTAAGATCCAGCAACGCCAGACGTGTGGGCGGTATGGTTAAGCTTCGACCATGTCGCCTTCATCCCAAGGTGAACCTGCTAGCCCAAAAGTGACCCACACATTTTGATGAAATGAAAGGTTTTAATTAAATGGGGGGGGGTGGTGGTGGTGAAGAAATGGTAGATACTGGAAGTAAAAACAATAACAAAACAACACTGAGTTTTGCATCTGGGAGTGCCTCCCTCCCCCCAATCCTGATGGGTGAGTGGAGACCCGGGCACAAGGTCTTGCCTGGACTTGGGGCTGTTCGGCTGTGGACGCGGGCCTCCTGCTTTTCTCCTGTCCCTTTCTGCATCCCCACCAGGCTTCCCTCTGTAGTGTGGGGCCCTGTGCCTACAGCACTCGGGACACATTCGAGGTCAGATACGCCTTCGATCAGGCTTCAGCGGTGGCGCCCATACCCTGTCACCTCCACCTTCCATTTCCTGGCGCCAGCATCCTAGAGATGTCAGCCAACAGGATTTTGTAAGAGACTTAACCCCCTTGTCCGTGCCTTCAGGACCTCTTGTTTCTGGGACTGCTATGGGGGCGGCGATGTCCTTGAGCGTGTTCACCGTCCAGCTGGAATCTGATCCCCACCGTGTATCTGTGGATCATCACTGAGTGAGCAGTCGGCTGTGCTCACCCCCCCTGTGTTTCCTGGACTGGGTTTATGTATCCTCACCGATGAGATGGCATGCTGGAGAGCTGTGCACCCATCCTGGACATTTCCGTGAATCCAGCCCTGTGCGGAAGCCTGGATTTCTTCTTTGTGAGCGTTCATCCGACCCGAGCATTTTCCACATGTGGGTGGAACAGGGCAGCCAGGAGGAAACGCATGGGCATGAGCAGAAGGTCACGAAGGCTCTAGGCCTGGCACTGGACTTCCCAGCACTTCTTGCCCCACCCCAGGACTTCTCAGCTTTCTCGTACAGTTCTTTCTTTACGTTAATGTTTCTGGAAGTTTAAGAACAGTGACGCTTCTGCATTGACAGAGTGTCTGCGGCTGAGAGTGCAGATGGCAGGAGCAGCAGGAAGCGTCTCGTTGGGGTGGACAGGGAGTGGAGCGGCCGAGAGGGAGAGGGGCGGCCCCGCGAGATGGTGGCGGGGAGCCGGAGAGGCGAGGCTGTGGTGGGACTTTCAAAAGCATGCCTGTTGGCTGAAAGGCATTGGGTTAGCTGGGCAGCAGTCTCTGTCGTAGGGCGTCTTCATTTCTAAGGGCGTTTGGTTAGCTGGCCATCGGTATTCATTGTAGGGTGTCTTTGTTTCCAAGGCTGGAGCTAAAGACATTTAGCCGGTCTTAGGTCTTCGTTGTAGAAGTCTTTATTTCCAATGTTGACATTAAAGACATTTAAGTAGCCGGTCAGAGGTATCCAGCGTAGGGTGTCTCTATTTCCAGTGCTGCCTAGGAATCTTGAAAGGTAGGCATGATGTGGCTCCTTTTTCTTGGAATTCCAAAGTCTCACTGGAGATAAAAGGACGTATAAAGGGTTTAGAGGACCCTGTGGGTTGTGCCTCCAGCGATTCGCTGTCTGGAATTGGCACCTCTGGTCTTGGGGCTGACGGCCCCACGTCTAGGCTGACGCCCAAGCACGGCCCTGGCAGGTCTTGCAGGGTGGCTGTCCTCTTCCTGGGGACCGTGCGCCCCTCCCTGCCCAGGGCAGACCTGCGGTTGCTGTGGGCTGTTGCTTCCCTCTGTGCTTTGGCTTTTGTCTGTCTTCCTTCCAACTCAGCCACTTGGCAAACCCAGCTCCAGCCCTCCTGACCCTCACCTGGAGCATCCTCTCTCCCCGCTTGTCGCTCTGCCAGGCCCGCCTCTCTCGATACTTTTCTAAAATTGTTTCCTTGCCCAGGGGCTTCTAGGCGTCTGCTGTTGCCCCGGTGTCAAGTCCACCCTTTCCCGCACAGCTTTGAAGCCTTTCCCATTATTTCCCTCTCTCTCATCCGTCCTCCGAAGTCCCTCCTCAAAACAAGCCCTGGCTTCGTAAGGCCAGCCTTCTTCTTGTTCCCGTCCACCTTGATGTGAAGCCAAGTCTCTGGGTTGTGGCTTTTCCAGGCCCGTCTTGCCTCGGACTCACAAGGCCCGGGAGGGGGCTGTTGCCCCTTCCAGTGTGTGTCCGAAGAGCCTGGGGCCCCACCCAATGTCTGCAGGCTGGCCCACACGGGCGGCCACTGGCGGTTTCCTGCTCTCCAGAGCATGTGTGGTGTGTGGGCCGTGTGACGGTCTCTGAGAAAGTCTGACCAATGCTGTGTCACCTAACCGAGCCAACGGGGCACACGCAGGCCGTGTTGCATGCCTGCCGCCAGCATCCCGTTTTGTTTGTGACCTGATCAGGTCGTGCTCCGCCTGTCCCCGTCGCGTGTTGAGGGCGGGTAAGTGAGGGGGCTTGGGCAGCAGCAGCCCGGTGCCTGGCATGAAGGCGTGATTTGAGAGACATCCTGGTGATGATGAGAGAGGGCCCTGAGGAGACACTCGTCCCTGCTCCTGTCAGACACGTCCTGCTGGGTCTCCTCGCGTTCCTACAAGGCATAACTCTTCGGACAGAGACAGCATAGGCTCCTTTTAAACTAGACAGGTGTCTTAGGAAGGGGGCCACATGGAGCAATGACCAGCTCTCAGTGTCCGGGCTCAGTGTGGGCCAGTCACCTAGGGCCTGGTTGGAGGAGGAGGACGACAGAGAGAGGAATAGAAGCACGTGAGAGCGGGGCAGCCATCTCGACCGGAGGTGGGCACCGCCGAAAGGGACAGTGGCCAGAGTGAGCTTGAGCTGATGTTCTCTAAGCAAGAGCAGACTTGCCCACCAGAGGCGTCGTGGTGTCCTCTGTGGCCTCCCTGCTCCTTGGTGGGGGATGGCGGGCATCCCTGACTGCTTTGCCGAGGGTGTCCTTTCCTTAGGGTCATTTTCCGTGAAGCTGGGCTGGTCTGCATTTGCCTCAGGGAAGAGTCTTCGAGTCCCAGAGCCGTGGGGCTTGTCCTTCGGAGACAAGGCTCACAGGCTGTCACATGAAGGGGTCGGCAGGGCCTTTTCTGCAGACCAGGAGGTGGCCCGGGAGCTGCTTATGGAGGGGCCGGTGAGGACAGTGAGTGCACGGTGATGGCCTCCCACACCAGAAATCCACCCTCCATCCCTCTCTGGGATTAAGAGGATAATTAAACACACTGTGCGACCATTAGGTTAAATCAAGCCAGGCAACTCTGATGTCCAGTCTCTTGAAACCTGTGGAGAATTGGAGGGAGATGAGAAGATAGAAAAAGCCACTGGAGCCCACCAGCTGCACGTCGGTCTGCCTGGGGCGTGATGACACGTGCGATTATCAGCCCTCTTTCTCCTCCCAGCTATTCTTGTGACATCGACTGAGATTACGGGCAGGAGAGCAGAGAATAAAGCTGGACACGCCACATCTTACATAACCTTATAGCCAATTCTTTGGGAAGCTGACCTTGTGAAGACTGGGCGCTGGACAGAACTGTACCTTGCAAGCATCCTTTGCGGCAGAGTTGAGCACCGAGTGCCTCTTGCCCGTCCTTCGTCCTGGAGGTGGAAGCAGAGTGAGCGTGTAACTCTGTCCTGCCCTGTTCACAGCCTGACGTCCATCACTGCTATTTACACGTGGTCTAAGGGCTTTCCGTGGATGTGAGCCCTGCAGGTTCCAGAGGGGATGGGGGCGCCCTGCTGAGCGAGGGGAAGATCGGAGGTCCAAGGGGATGAAACCTGGTGGGCAGGAAACGTGTCAGAGGACCAGCCGGTCTTTATCATGAGGGGACTTTTCTTGCGTGTGCGTGTACTCATGTGCTTCTCACTTCTCTTCCCGTGGTCTCTGCCTTTGCGTGAATAAACTCGCCGCCTTCTGGGAGTGAAATGCGATCCCGTGTGGTTCTTTGGAAGTTCCCAAAGAGGACATCTGGGGGAAGCGGACTCGTCTTGAGACCAGGCACGGGCCCAGCACCACAAGGGGTCGGACTGGAGAGCCTTGGTGTCACTGCCTCCTGCATGTGGGAGTCATGGCAACGTTCTACAGTTGTCGGAATGGAAAGCCTTTTTTGGTCTCTCAGAATTTTCTACAGTTCCTTCATATAATGTCAGGCAAGTTTCTTTTTGTTTGTATTTACAATTACTGGAAGTTTTTTGGAGGCGTATGTACAAGGCTTTCTCAAGTATTAGGTTGTAGTTTTGGCAATTTTTTGGGATGTTTCTATACACATGAATTAGGAACTAGGTTTCTAAGGGGAGATTCCAGCCCAAATACAGGTGCTCATGGTCAGTAACGTGGGTCCTTTTTTGGTCCCAGAAACACACCCACGCAAAAGCCCTAGAACAAGACTAAACAATGGCATCTCTTTGGCAAGGAAAAACTTTTTATCTCTGGTGTCCAGAAACCAGTAACTACATACAGCCAGTGAGTACTTAAAATCATCTATTGTCACGAAAAAACTGAACTTTAAATTTATTTAATTTATTTAAATTTAAATAGCCTCCTGTGGCTAGTGGCCACCGCATCACACACTCAGCTCTAGAGTCAGACGCGTGCGTCGAATCCTGCTTTCACACCTTCCGGCTTTGTGATCTTGGGCAAGTTACTTCACCTCCCTGTGTCCCAGTGCAGAGGGCTTTCACTCAACTCAACATTCCTGACTGATCTCTTAAAGAATCCTGTGCTCCAGCCTCACCTGACTCTCCGTCTCGTCACTTGTGACTCTCCTCCATGCTTCCTAAATCCACACAGGCTAGACTGCTCTCTAAAAGTGGCTCACCTTCCCTACCAAAAAGGACTCCCAGCTGCAAGCTGAAGAAAACCCAATTCTAATTTATGTTAGAAAACAGGGCATTTAGTGTGGCTGGTATCAGGCATGGCTGGATCCAGGATGCTGTTTTATTCTGTCTCTTTTCGTCCCGATTTCCTTTGTGTGGCCATTAGTCCTAGGTTGGCTCTTCCAGGAGTTGGGACTGTAGACCATCAGCTTAGCAACACTGGTAAAAGGAAGAAGAAGAATAGCTCTCCAATACGTTCTTGATAATGTCTGCAAAAGTCTTGGGCAAGACTCTCGTTGGCCGGCGGCTCCTTACCCACCCTTGAATCAAGCACAGCAGTTGGAGATGGAGTGCACTGACTGGTCTAGCCTCCCTCCCACACCCGGCCCTGGTGTCAGTCCCACCAAACCACACGGCCTGAGGAGAGTGAAGGTCGCCTTCACAGAGGAAAATCAAGATCAGAGCCCTCGGTCTCTCACTGCTTCCTCCTGCCGGTCCCTGATCACGTCGAATCCGTTTGGCCCAGACGGCTGGCTGTTCACGTGGCTGGGCTTCTCTCTTGTGGGGAGAGCGCGTGCTGGGAAGCAGTTGCCTCACCAGGGCCTATGTCCAGCAGGGCCTCTCCCTCCCTCCCTCCCTCCAGGAGGAGCCACACGGCTCATCCACGGCAGAACGTGAGCAGATGTCTGCTCCGTAGACCCCTCCCACACATTCTCCTCTTTCCCCATTCCTCCCCAAGCCCCCCGTCTTTTGGAGTCAGAGTCTTACTCTTTCACCCAGGCTGGAGGGCAGTGGCACGCTCACGGCCACCGCAGCCTCCGCTCAGGGGATCCTTCTGTCTCAGCCTTCCAAGTGGCTGGAACTACAGGTGTATGTCACCACCCCCAGCTAATTTTTTGATTTATTGTAAAGATAATTTCTCGCCATGTTGCCCAGGCTGGTCTCGAACCCCTGGGCTCAGGCAATCCTCTCACCTTGTCCTCCCTAAGTGATAAGGTGTGAGTTGTTGTGTCCAGCTCTTTTTCCTTCCCTGGACTAGATTTTAGCTCCCAGAGCAATCTTGGAAGCCAGTACCGATGGCATTGAAGGCTCCATCAACTTGGGTTCTCTTATGTTGCTGATTGTGAGAGGCAAAGTCTGTCCTGACCTTTTTCCCCTTTCTTCCATTTGACTGGCTTTTCACGAGTGAGATTTATGCTTCCATTGTGCTATTCCACTAAGATATTACACTTATGTATTAGAATATCTAGTTTTACCTTCATACCAATGCTTACTTCTGATTCGAACACCTTCATTAATTTTTCTATTTGCTTCTAAGCTCCGTTACAACCCTCATCTCCACCCAAAAAGCGATCTTCTCTTCCTTTGATTGTCTCAGCTCATGGTGAGTTTTTGCACTTTACTGCACTGGTGTATGTTATATTTATGTGTGCATTTATTTCATCCACTATGATTGGTTTTTGTTAAAAGAAATGCAGGCCAAAAAGAGGCAAGAAAAAAGTTTTTTAAATTTTTTTGGATGAATGCCCCTTTGTGCAGGTATTTTTTCTTCACCTGGTTTTACGACAGTTACTCACCTGCTGTCACCTACTCTGTGCCTGCCAGTCAAGCCAACAAATGGGCGTTCCTTGCATGAAAGGACTGGGGACACTCATTAACCTCTCTGCTTTGTCTCCTCTGACAGAGACCTTGAGATGCTATGATTTAGCTTTGTTGAAAGCTAGAAGCTAGGATCCAATTCACTTGACCTCCTCTTGTTGTATTTCATAATCTGTGTGATGGTTCTATGTAGAATTATCGCTAGATCTGGATCAGAAAATGCAGCTGAGTGTGTCTAGTGGGGCAAGACTGGACAGGTAGACACTGGTCAATGCTGAATTGCAGAGGAGGGGACAGGAAAACATAGCTCACAGACACACAATAATTAAAAATGTAATGCTTTAAATAATAAACGATCAGAGTTTGTCCCTTTTAAAAAATAAAGATGCCCTAGTTTAACCTGTTCACCTGGAAAGTCTGACTTTCGTTTCAGTCAGATGTGAGTTTCACATTAACATTCCTGTTTATAATAAGGTTTCCATTCTCCCAATCCCAACTCGATCAGCAAGAACAGTAGTTTTGCCAGCCTGGGGCTGGATCGATACCCATCTTTTTTTTTTCCTAACAGAGGGTTGAACTTGGTTTGGAGTGGGGCGAAAAATAGAAGCTTTGTCAGGTATAAGTGTCCAGTGTAGTGGTAAACAAATGGGGAGACGTGAAGCTTTGGGACTTGAGGGGCTGACTGGTGAGTGTTAGCCAGCCAGATGTGTAACTGGAGACACTTGGGAATACTGTAGCATAGAAGAGCTAAGCTGAGGTCTCCACACCTCCTGGCTAACTGGGACACTGGGCACATGCACTGTGAGAACAGAGGCCAGATGAACACAGAGCCCATGAGGAACTGAAAACGGACCGAAGTTCGAATGTGTTTTCAGACACACACAGATTGATTGGCAGAGCGTGGAAGTGTTGCAGGTTCAAAGTGTGTGACCACAGCCTCTGCCCATACCATTGGCCCACCATGAAGACACGCAGACATGGGGAGGGCCACCAGAAGTCAAGCTAAAAAGTGAAAATACATAATGGGAGCCTGGGTAGAGATTTTAACTGCTTCACTACCTCTGCTATAGGGGAGCAGTCTCTAGAAATAGAGGAAAGTTACATTTTTAAAAAGCCCCCAGAAGCCAGGCATGGTGGCTCGTGCTTGTCATCCCAGCAATTTGGGAGGCCAAGGCAAGAGAATTTTCTGAGCCCAGGGGTTTGAGACCAGCCTGGGCAACATGCTAAGACTTCGTCTCTACAATAAAGAAAAAAATTAATCAGGCATGGTGGCACACACCTGTAGTTCCAGCTACTTCGAAAGCTGAGGTGTAAGAATCACTTGAGCCCAGCAGGTAGAGGCTGCAGTGGCTGTGATCCTGCCACTGCCCCCCAGCCTGGGTGACAGAGTGAGACTCCAACTAAAAAAAAAAAAACCCTTGGAAAAATATATCATAATACAGAGTCGTTACAATATCGTTCCTAAAGTGTCTAGTTTAAAGGAAAATAATTATGAGTCAAGAAAAGGATAGTGTGATACTTACACAGGAGAAATAAAAAAAAATAGAAAACGACTCTGAATAGGTCAGATGTTGGACTTTTAAACACTGCAAAGCTGCTGTTATAAATATGTCTAAATAATTAAAGGAAAACATGATGAAAATGATTCAGCAAATAGGGAATTTCAACAGAGAAATGGAAACCATATTTTTAAAAAGTGGAACTTGTATAGTTGAGTAAAATAGCCAAAATTTAAGAGTTGTTAAGTAGGCCTAACAAACATATATGAGATGGCAGAAAAATCAGTGAGCTTGAAGATACATTCAGAGAAATCATCCAATCCAAAGCGCATAGAGAAAAACTTTGAGAAAAAATAAAGAGAATCTGAGATCTGTTGAACATTAAAAATAATGATATACATGCAGTGAGAATCCCAGAAGGATAGTAATGAGGGAAAGGACTGGAAAAATATTTGAAGAAATAATGGCAAACACTTCCAAATTTAAGAAAAACATTGATCTATGGATACAAGAAACTCAACAAACCCAAAGAAGGAAAGTACAATGTGATTCATGCTTGTATATCTCATAATTAAGATGCTGAAAGACAAAAGATGAACAAAAAGTTAAAATCAATAAAAGAAAAATGACTTCTCCACAGGGAAACCATAATACAGTTAATGGTTGACTACTTAGAAACCCCAGAGGTTGGAAAGCCATAGAGCGGCATGTTCAAAGGGCTCCAAGAAAGAAAAACTGTAAGCGAAGAGTTCTATGGTCAGTGAAACTATTCTTCTGAAACAAAGGTAAAATAAGAACATTTTCAGATTAACCAAAACTGAGAAAACGCATTGCCAAAGCCCTGTCCCACAACAAGCACTAGAGGAGATCCTTCAAAATGAAAATAAGTGACACAAGACAGTAACACACATAGGCAGTGAGGACTGAGGAGCACCAGGCATGTAAATATGTGGGCAAATATTGGGTGGGAGCTCAGAATTGTCTTTCTCTTTTTTTCTTTTAACTTTAAAACAATAAAATACTGTTTGAGCCAAACATTACAACATTGTATCGTTGGCTTTGTAGCAGTGGTCCCCAACCTTTTTGACATCAGGGACTGGTTTTGTGGGAGACAACTTTTCCACGGACCAGGATGTGGGGAGGGAGCATGGTTTTGGGACGATTCAAGGGCATGACATTGATTATGCACTTTATTTCTATTATCATTGCATTGAAATATATAATGAAATAGTTATACAGCTCACCATAAGAAAAGAGGCACAGACAGAAGTGACAAATAAAACAATGGGCAGGCCACACGTGGAGTAAAATAAGTGTCGATTCTGACTTACAGCCTGCCACCAGATGCAGCTGTACATTTGAAATACATCAACTCACCTGCCACTCACTGGTAGGGTTTTGATATGAGTCTGCAAGCAATTGATTTATCATGGTCTCTGTGTAGTCAAACCTCACCACTAATGCTAATCTGTATTTGCAGCCACTCCCCAGAGCTAGCGTCACCTCCTCAGCTCTACCTCAGACCATCAGGCATTCGATTCTCAGAAGGAGCAGGCAACCTAGATCCCTCACAGGTGCAGTTCACAATAGGGGCCACACTTCTTTGAGAATCTAATGCCACCACTGATCTGGCAGGAGGTGGAGCTCAGGCACTAATGCAGGTGACGGGGAGCAGCTGTAAACAGAGATGGAGCTTCACTCGCTCACTGCTTACCTCCTGCTGTGCAGCCCATTTCCTAACAGGCCACCAGTCAGTACTGGTTCGTGGCCTGGGAGTTGGGGACCCTGCTTTATAGCATATATAGATGTACTATATTTGACAGTAGGAGAGAGGAAATGAAACTTTACTGGAGCTACGTTGATAAATGTTACCAAATTTAAGCCAGTAATAACCTGAAGTAGCTTGTGGTAAGTTGGAGAAAGACATAAAAACCCTAGAACAACCACTAAGAAAATAATTTTAAAAATGTATAAAAATCTAACAGGAATTGTAAAAGTTTACTAAAATATATTTACATCAGAGGCGGAAGTAATTGAAGAAATAGGAACAAAAATTGAGGCATGTCCAAAGCAAATTCAACCCTACCAATAATTACACCAAAATCTAAACATATGAAGTCTAAAATAAGCCCACCACGTTAAACGGAAAAACAAATGCATCCACCTCTAACAATGATTCCGTGAAACGTGGGTGGAGTAGACACTGATCAGAAGGCAAGCATGGTTAGACTTGATGAAATAGCAGGATCCAGCTATATGCTGCCTTCCAGAGGCAACCTTTAGGTTCAGACATAACAGGTTAGGGGTGGAAGCAGAGAGAAGGAGATGCCATGCAAACAGTGACCACAGGAGAGTTGGAGGGGCTGTATTTGCTCTAGAAACTGCCGAACTGATGTGCCTTCAGAAATGAGAGTGCCCTGTTGTACCCACAGTGGGACCATGAGCATCAGGGAAGGCCTCCAGGAGGTAAACCCTGAGAGCTAGGTTGGTATTAAACAGGTCAAGATGGTGAGGCGCTGAGGCTGTTTTTCCGTGTGGGAGGGTGCAGTGTGGGTCAGGACCAGGTTCTCAGGGACCTGCTGCTGGGCGTCATTGTTGGGTGGCTGGGGAGGTGAAGAGGGATGGACAGTGACAGGGTTGACAGGACCTGATAAGGAACGGCTTCGCCTCTCATGCACAAACAGCAAAAACCCTTTAGGATAGTCTCTATGAGTCATGAAAAAGTGGGGAGAGACAGGTGTGTAGTGACGTGATGGTCGGGAGATCAGGTGAGTGAGGGAGATTTGGGGGGCAGGCAGTGGGCCCGACCCTCAGTCTTCGTGCCTGTGTTGGTTTCCTGGCTTGCGGTGATGGCGTGGGCAGGTTAATCTGGTTTACCAGGCTTCCTGTCCACGATGTCATGCATGAAGCAAAGTTATTTTCCACAGAACAATTAGTGTCTCTACACAGAGAAAGTCCAGCCAACTTCATCTGTGTCCATTTCAAATCCAGGACCTCTGTAACTGGGAGTGGCCCTTTTGAAACTCTTGGGGCACGAAGACTTCCAAAGTTTCGGGCTTTACGGTACAGCTTCTTTCACGGTGTACTGTCGGTAGTGGTAAGTCCCGAACTTTCCCGTTTAAAAAGTAGAAAACAGAGTCCCAAGTCCAGAACCAGTGCCTCTGGATGGGGTTCAGGATCCTGCATTTTAACCGGGTCCCCAAGGATTCTGATACAGGCGTTTGTTGGGACCCACTTTGAGAAGCATATGGTCCCAGAACTTCCATCCTTGGCCTTTTGTGTGTGTATAACATGGTAGTCTTTTTAAATATGGTGGAAACCCTTCTTTATAATCATGACTCTGTTTTGAGATTCAGTGACCTAAAGTTGTCAGAAGGGAAAACGAGCACAAATGAATTTAAATGTCAGCAGACCAACAGAATCTTGACGTACTTAAATACTGGAAATGTTATCAAACAGGAAGGAATGTGCGGCAACAACGTCCGGATCAGTTACTTGAGGGTCTGCCAAAACTATTTTCAGAGATAAGAATTTGGATGGCGCCGTTCAATGCCAAATTCAATTTCCTCAGCTGGTGAGGGAGTCTGTATCCCACCAGCCTCCTTGGTGCTGCAGAGAGCGGGGGCTTTGGAATCTGACCTGAAGTTGACTGCCAGGCCAGTTTTTCACAAGTGTGCTATTTGGCCTTCTGAGTTGTGTGTCTCTTATAGACAACGGATGGGTAAGAACGCACCACCCAGGGGTTCAGAGGGGATTACATAAGAAAACACTCATCATCTTGCCAAATCTGCGAATGTTCTTGACAGACGCAGATTCCCTTTTGTACATGTCTATCAATACCCACACGTGAAACTGAATACGTCGCCGACAAAGGAAAGGACACATCAACTGGCCCAGAGAATCACATAGCAGACACTCACACAGCACTGGCCGTGTCCAGCTGTGATTCAGGATGCCGACACCGCAGACCTGCTTCTCAGGGGATTAGTTCTCCTTTCTCAGCAGCTGAGGAGGAAGCCAACACTCGGGTGCCCCTGGCCATTTCAGGGCAAGGGTGGGGGGGGCTGTTTCTGTCTATCAGGGGTCTTCAGTCCTGTGTGTGGGCCCCAGCACCCCCGCTGCAGCCCTAACTTGCCCTAATCACAGGCCTGTCTCCCTCCTGTCCCCCCCCCCCCCCCGGCAGATCTTGTTCAGTAAGACTTGTTAATTGCCATGTTTGAGTACACAGGAGCATTGACAGCAGGTAATGAATCAGAAGGCTGACATTTTAGATATGGGCACAGAAGACACTCTAATAAATTTTATCTCTGAAATAAAATTTTTGGCCTACCCTATTTCTGAAAAGATTCAAGCGGCTTTAGAAAATGCAATAAACTGAAAATGTAATTATTTAGGCCTGTACTCCGAGAACAGCATTTAGATTGCAATTCAACTTTTCTGGGGGAAAGCGTTGATAACCATGTTTAAGGGAGAAGGCTCTGTACCTTTTAATAAATTCAGACTTCAAGGCAAAAGTGAGCATTTTCTTTGCTGAGCAAAGCTAGCCGACTTGCTGTGGCCCCGGGGCAGCTCTGGGGGCACAGGAAGAGGAGGAGGGTGACTCACAGGACGGGACAGACTCACAGTTGAGTCACTCGATGCTCACAAGCCTTGTGATTTTTTGTTTCCCTTGAAATTGATGTAAATGGTGTGTTTATTACTGATGTTTGCATATCGCAAATCTAACATTCTGATGTCTTTTTACTGTAAAGAAAAAAGCAATCATAAATAGCCTTTTCAGTAGCCACAGCCTAAAGGTTCGACACTGAAGTGGAACCCAACTGTTTTCTGTAGGAAAGATTGCCGAAGAAAACAGGTTTATAGACCATTTTTTCTCCTTTACATTCATTGCCTGATTCTGAGAAATGGAGACAACGGCAGGCAAACAATTTTGGAAAAAGTCCTTGTTGGAATACAGACTATCACCAATCAAGACCTACCAGGCCGTCAATGCTTCTAGAACATTTTAGTCGTAAAATTCTACTTAAAATGTGTTGTGTCCTCTCTACATTCTATGACATGATTATAGGAGTATGTGTGTGTGAGGCAGGAATGTATGTGTGCAAATCTGTAGGTGTTTTGGCCAACACAAATGTCTGTGATAAGACACTGCCATTTCTTGTCATGGGTATCTTTCACATGTGATTTTGGCTGAAACGGTATCGTTGAGGAAATTGCCATTTTGATATTAGCTGGTAAAGTTATAAGAAGACTGTATGTAAATACGGTGTTTGAAATGCCCCCAGTGGTAAAGACAGGCTGATAAGAATTCATTTTCATTTAGCAGAAAGGTTTTAGAGCAAAATTAAGGGTGGACATTTCTGGTAGCCTATAGTTACCTGTACTTTTCTTAAAACGACTCTGATGACTTGCCAGTCAAAAGACCGTTTTACATCAAGGCAACAGAGTGGCAATCCTATGAGCAGACAGCAGATCAGACTGGGAGAAAAAGAATACCCAACCAAAAACGGGATGCAGGGGACACAACCGTGTGTGCCTTATGGCTGCATCTTGAAGAGCAGAAGCACCAACTTCACTTGGCTCTTCTGGAGAGGCGCCGATTTCCAGACGCCTACTTGAACACGTGGGTCACGTCGAATGCACACATTTTAAACTTAAGTGCAAGCAATATCCATCTCATGTCAAGAAGCTGTGTGTTGGGTCCTCACCTTGACCCGGAAGGGAGGCTGCTGTGTTTCCTCTCCAGCGGGGGGGTGGGGGTGGGAGTGGGAGCACTGACTCTTTCCCTGGGAGGTGATGCGTGGCCAGCGTTGCCGTGCTGTAGCGCGCCGTCGTAAGTGCGCTATAGATGAACTTGAAGACACAGAGGAGTCAAGGGTAATAGGCACAGAACAAAGTTACTGGATATTTTGTAACATTGCCAGCTTGAGCCTCTGAACCACCAGGTCAGAAGCTCATTCCCAAGGCTCGGTTGGGGCCTGCAACTGCCTGTGGCCTCATGGGACCGCGACAGCGACACAAGGGTGTTTTCTCCCTGTGTTCGTAACTAAGACTTCACACCAAGCACAGGGTAGAATGTTTTTTCCCATATACCAGGGGTCCTCAACCACCAGGCCACACTGTCAAGAAGGGAACCACACAGCAGGTGAGCGAGCAAAGCTTCATCCTTATTGACAGCTGCTCCCCATCGCTCGCATGACCGTCTGAGCTGATTGGCGACATGAGATTCTCATAGGAGCGTGGACCCTATTGTGGACTGCACGTGTGACGGATCTAGGTTGTGGCTTCTTATGAGATTCTGATGCCTGATGGTCTGAGGGAGAACTGAGACGGTGATGCTGGCGTCAGGGAGTGGCTGCAAATACAGATGGACACGGGCAGGGAGGTTTGACGGCACAGAGGCCATGCTAAATCAATTGCCTGCAGATGCATATCAAAACCCTGCCAGTGAGTAGCAAGCAAGTTGGTGGACTTCAGTGGCACAGCTGCATCTGTGGCAGGCTGGGTGCGCCCATTGTTTTTACCACTTCCATCCGTGCTTCTGCTAGGTGCAGTGATCATAGACATCAAGTGCACGATGCACGTGATGCACTTGGGGCTCCAGAACCCCGCCCCCACCCCCACCCCGTCTGTGGAAAAACGATCGTCCACGAGACTTTTGGTCCCTGATGCCAAAAAGGTTGGGGACCACTACTCCATACCACAAGCAAGGTTAAACCTCATTGGCCTCTCTCCAGGTTAGGAAAAATACACTTGTCAATTTTGGTGATAAAATTAATATCATGGATACAGGACCTTAAAATTGAGGATAAGAATATGTACTTTGCTCCCTTGCATCAAAATCACTCCAAACACCATTTCTGCATGAAAGAACCTTCTCCAGAGTGGGCAAATCCCTTAAACAGTGGCAAGGTGGGCTTTAATGGCGTCGTCCTTTGAAGCTGATAGGAAGGTGATATCAACAGGTCGGCTTGCTTGCCGATTCCCAGGAAGGAAGGAATCAGGGCCCCTCTCCTCCCCTTCTTTCTCTCCTTCCCTCCGTCCCTCCTTCTCTTTCTGTGCGAATAGTCCTCTACACGTAATTGTGTAAAAGAATGATGTCATCGCAAGTATAGAGAACTTTTCTGTAGAGAAAGAATTTTCTAATGGCTGCTTCGAGTTCTCAAGGAAGGGTGATGTTTAACTTAGGGCGATAAAGGTAAGGAACAGGCATCTTCCAGACTCAGGACGGAGGAGCTACAAGCACTTTAAGTATATTTTGATCATATTTATTAAGGATCAGAAGACTTTGAGAGCAAGTGTTAAAGACTCTCTAAGATCTAAAATAACCACGGAAGACTTTTCATCTGTAAAAGAATAAACAGGATTATGAGAGCAGGAAACTTTTTCCTTGAGGAGCTATAAATGCAAGTCGTTAGTAAAGTTCATCCGCTCCGTCGGAATCCATTTCTTATAAGGTCTGCTGGATAATTATTCTTCCTAAACACGACAACAAAAACCGAACAGATGTTTAGGTAGAGAGCAAGTTTGATGGATAAGACACCATGAATCCATTCTTTTCATTGTCTTTAATAAGAAAGAAATATCTGTGGTAAGATTTCTTCAAGGCTCTTAATAAGAATACGTTCGCCAGATTAAAGGAGGAAGAAAAGGTGGCATAGAACTTGATGTGCTACTAGAATAATGAAAAATGTATCACCTAACAGGGCTTGCATTATTCAGAGTGGTGCTGTGTGAGTGTGCGCTCTAATCCCCAGCCGGCCGTTGCCTGGTAACCAGTTACCTGCACACCTGCGCTTCCTCTTCCAGACAGTGTGTGCGTGGCTATGGGCTGCGTTTAGTGCTGAAGAAAGAGATAAAATCCAACCGGTATTAATATTTTATGCGGCGATGTGTCCTTTACCTTATTATTGCAGTCCCTGTTTAGCCAAAGGTTTTTTATTTTCTCAATAGTTACAGCTTCCCATCACCCGGTCCCCTCCCGAGGAGCGAGAGAAAAGACTTAAATTCTGTTCAGAGCATCTGTAATCAACTCTGTTTGCTGCAGACAACAGATGCTGCCATTAGGAGGGCTTCTGCACGTAGGTGAGAGGGAAGGCTGAATGGAGAATTTCTGTTGACAAAAGATTCCCGCCGCGGAGGCCGACGCCGTCTGGAAGGTCCGACCAGTAGGGTCTGTCTGCAGGAAGGCCTGATTAACACTGCTGCGGGGATGCCGGCCATTGTGCTGAGGCTGCCGGATTGCCGGGCCGTTCCTGATTAGCTCCCTCTCAAGCTACCGGGAAGAACAGGCCCGCCATCGACGGTGGCCGTGACTTGGCGGGGACCACAAGGGGCGAGCTTTGGGGCCCACCCCCACAGCCCTTGCGTGGCTTTTTCCCGCCAGGAGGCCGATGGCACCTAGCACTGGCACCTCCGGACTGCTGGGAAGGTGTCCCAGGGACCTCCAGGTCGTTCCTCCAACGGCTGGTAGGATCCCTGCCTTTTCTTTACGGAGGCAGAAGGCACCTGGAACGGTCATTTCGCCCATGGGTTCTTAGCCTGCCCTGCCCATTGGAGTCCCCTAGAGAGCTGGGAAAGCATATAGGCCCTGGCCCATCCCAGAGGATTTGATGCCAAGTCCAGGGGGGATTCAGGCCCAAGGGGGAAGAGCCAAGGCGGCCAGGATGTGTTCCAGCACTGGCCCTTCCCCCAGAGGGAAGCGCCGAGGGCGAGGAGGGGCAGTCCCTGCCAGGTACCATCCTTGAGCACTTGGTCAACCAGAGTGGGGCTCTCTCATCCAGGGAGTGGCAGGCCAGCCTAGCCTGGTGGTCAGCACAGTCTCGTCTCCTACACCCCGGCCTCCCACGCCCTGCCGGGTCCCCGTCCCCTCCTCCGCCTCGGCCTCCCTGCCTCCCTTGCTTCTTTGGAGACCATCCTGGAGCCACGGGTGGGCAGTGGGAATTTTGCTCTGAGCAGGTGCCGAAGCAGCTCCGGCAAGTCCCTTAACTGAATTGACTCCCGGGCCACTTGGTTTCCAAGGCCAACTGTGCACCCTGGCTCTGACTCCCATTGCTCCTGAGTATGGCACACTGCCTGCATCCCGCTGTGGGATTAATGATAGCATTACCATGCTTCAAAGCCAAAATCCCAACATGACAAAGATGCGTCCAAAGTGAATATCGATCCCGCACAAAATGTCTAGGGAGAAATTAAAATCTAAAGCCTTAATAAAATCCAGAGGAATTCAAGTCCAAAATCATATTTTCTTGCTACAGCGATTTAGAAGTCCAAGGAAATTAAAATCAATAATCCATCCTCCTCAGCTTGTTGTTTTGATGAGTCTCGGCGAGAGGTATTCTCAGCTCTGGGCGGGTTGGGGGTTTTCTGGGGCCTGTGGCCCAGGTAGGATCCAGGTAGAGCTGGGGAGATCTTCCATCCCTCTGTGGCTGTGTCGATGGAACCCCAAGTCTCTCGAGTACCTCTTGTCAAGAGCCTGGAGAACTGGTGGGACTTCAAGGTCACTGGTTGGAACACAAGCCAGCCCCAACCCCTGAGCTGCTATTCCCTGTCCCTGGAAGAATGGTGTCCACAGAACAAGGTACTTGAGATTTGACTGTGGCTGGAGCGCAGAGGCAATGGCAGCTGGGACGAGGCCCGGGAGAGACAGAGCTCAGCTCCACCAGATGCTAGTCTCTGGCCTTGAACTCAGTGCAACGGGAGATGCGTCCCAGCTAGAGGCCAGCTACTCTGGGCACTGGGGACTTGGCACACTGGGGGAAACAGCCCTGTCCACCTGCCTGTTCCCTCTGAGGTGCTGGTTGAGGCCGTGGTGACCTTGGAGGAGTTGGAGTTTGCAGTGGGAACAGCCGCTCGTGGTGGACCTCATCAGGCCGCCGTGTGTTCCCGAGACAGCCCACACGTCGGCAACTCCTTTATGTCCTTCTGTCCTGCTGACCTGCCGGGCACTGAGACATGCAACCTGTGACCCTAAACGCAGTTGCCACGGGTAAAACAACCCAGCAAAGCCATCGGCTAATCTGGGCCCTGGGGGCTTCGCGCACCTGGGGAGGCGTCCCCAGACACCCGTCCAGGCATGGACACTCAACCCAGACCCTCAGGGGCCTGTGTAGGCGGTGTTTAGCTGTCTTGCGCCTCGAAAGGGGCAAGTGTTTTCTGGGCTTTTTGTGCTTTGCCTCCTGCCTCACCCTCCATGTCTGGCCCCCTCCTTGGGTGAGGCCGGGCCCCCGGTGGGGTCCTGTGCGTGTCACTCTGCTCTTGTTTGTGGATGGAGGCACAGGAGCAGAATCAGCCCGGGGGACCCACACATGGCCTCTCGTCCTGGCCGGCAGTTAAAGGCCAAAGCGCGGCTGTCCGAGGGACACCTAAGCTGCTGTGCGCCACTACGGCCCCAAGCCACGGCACCACCAAGGCCTGAGGCGTAGGTGTCCTCAAGTGCCACCAACTTGCCTCATTTCTGGCTGTTTCTGGCGAGCGCACCAGCTATTGAGGGGTGACGCTGGGGCTACTTTCTAAAATTGTAGGGCTCCTTGTTCCTTGGGGACGCAGCGTGGAAAGTGTGTCCTGAGTCAGCCTCCTAGGACAGAGGGGAGAGAAACGTCTCTTTCTCCACCAAACTCATCATCAGATTACATGCCATGGCTGGAAGGGTGTGGAAGCAGGAAGGCAGAGCGGCCAGGAGCTTGGTCTCAGCAGATGTCCTACCGTGGAGACCCTAGGAGTGGGAAGGGGCTGCCCTCCCCGACGCCTGACTCTCTGTACCCTCCTGTCTTACCCATGACCTGCACCCAATGACCCAGTCTTCTTCCGCGGATAAGACGACCCCAGGAGCGGGAAGGGGCCGCCCTCCTGACGCCCTCCCCAGTGGTCCAGTCTTCACTCCACCTCCTCAATGCCGGGCATCCGCCCTTGCAGTCTGTCTGCACGGCTGCCGCCAAGTCATGCCTTGGCTTCTCTTTTAGGAGGAATCGCAGGATTCTGGCCCCTGCCCTCCTGCGCCCCCTCCCCGCCCCTGGAAAGAACCTTCTCGTGCGCACGATCATTCATCCAGCACACGCATCCGAGCAG